>MU893055.1:0-17510 GCA_036418205.1 Ostertagia ostertagi
CAGCTATCGATTGCATTGAGTTCACCCCGATATTCCAATGTACGCTCTAACGGTAGAAGCAGGGTCAGCCATCTGCCTTCCTAAGCTCGACGGAGGTCGTATTGGGGTTTTTCAGAAGGGCTTGCATTCGAAGGTCCCTAAGGGGTCGTTTTCTGGGGAATGGGTGAAATTTTCTCAGAAAAAGTCCATAAATTAGTTAAAGAATGCAAAATCGGTTTGTTTTGTTTTCTCAGAAACTGTGTTGACTCACGGCTGCAGCGGTACCTGTGGAAAATTTTGGGCGGAGTTGAAGTGTGTCATCTGGTGCCAGAACCAAACACCATAGGAGCAGTCGTGGTGGTGTGGTGATCAAGCCGATTGAGGTGATGGTGGTTGTTAGGGGATCAGGCATGGGACATTGCTCCAGTAGAGGTTGGGGTGGTCGTGTTGAGAACTATTTAAAGCAGGAACCCCAGATGAGGTCGTGTCGAAGAATCTATTCAGTGGATGGGATAGAGTAGCCCACGAGTATCACAGATGTGCCGTTGTCGCGGCTCGAAAGTGCGCGACAATGGCGCTAGGGCCTTACAAAGTGATCTGATGGCGACTAATGAACTTACGGACGAGATACCTCGCGCTCGCCCTCACGCAACGTGGATTACGACGTAGCGTATAATATAGCCGATAGGTAGTTAAACATAATAGCTTCATCTATTGGTATGGTTGAGTTCATAAAACTCGTCCAGACACGCCCTTTCCACGCCTCCGTTATCAACCGCTGTACCTCACCATTTTGAACTAGGGCTGTGTTTTGAGAAAGGGCTCATGAAACGTGCCGAATTCGGCACAATGGACGCGTAATTCTTGGCGGGGGCTTCAAGGGAATGATGACAGCTTTCCTGAACAAGCTCAAAAATATACCCTGAGTGGGAAGGTTTTCTTGAAAGTGCCCGTGATGCTCACCACCTCCTTGCGATAAAAGCAGTCTTATATACAACAGCTAAAACAGCAAAAATTCGTTACTTCTCGCAAAAGTACTATATTTTCGAGAAAAATTACACAATAAAAATGACACATCACTCTTATTCGTCTATTGGTACCACTGATCTAGATGGGCTTGAAGCAACCTTCTCCAGGTCAAATTTGCGGGGTCACAGCGACTCATAATGAAGTTGTGGAGGCCAAATTAACTAAAAATATAAAAAAGAAGCAGAAAAAGCGTCCGTGAAGCCTTAAACAAAGATTCTCCATAAAATGAAAAAGGGGCGGGGCCAGACGAAGTTGTACGAACGTGCCTGCTCCACGGCTCAACTAACCCGCGCGTATTTGAAATTAAAGTACGCCGTGATCGATCTACGGTGTGCAATGTCAATGAAGGTGGTGCGCCCGTAACGCATCCAATACTTAAAGCTTAGGTCGTCAAAATGCGACTTTGTAAGACCTAGCGCACTTTCGTGCCGCGACAGAGAGCACATCTTGTGTTGCGTCGTGGGTACTCTGCCTCACCGACTGAACAGATTTATCTACAAGAATTCTGCTGCAGGTATTGCTTTGAGAGATGGAGAGTCTGCGGTGGAAAATCGCTCGGACTGTCGTAGAGCACAGGATATGAGGAAAAATAGACCCGCTATGGGAGGCGGTTCTATAAGACTCTATATTTCAAAATCAGGCAGCAAATCGATATAATTATGAAAAGATGACAGCATGACCAAAATAGGTGAAATTTCGAAAAAAAACAACTGGAAAAAACGAAAAGAATAAAAGGCAGTAAAGATAAACCTACGATTGACTAACAACCAGAAATAAAATGTATCGTCTAGAAAAATATGGTATTCGTTCTGAAGGGGCGTGTCTTAAAGTTCTCTTGGACAGAGCGTATTCAAACCAACGGACAACTTGTCTTGTCATGTCAAGGAAGGCCTGGATCTGAAGGACATTTTGCCCATTTGAGGGCGGGATTTACGACAAAAAAACAACCCACTAGAAATAAAGGTAGAGTTGGTCAGTGATGTAGGGATGCAGAAGAAACTAAGGAAAACAACAAAGAAATCGAGAAGTAACACCCCCTTTAGCCCTTCGATTGGCGCGCTGGGCTTATCTCATCTGGTGACCTCATCAGATGCTCTCTCTCACCGACGCTAGCGGCGTAGCAGCAGACGCGAATAGAACTGCGGGCTACGGCGATAGCAGCGCGTTGCATAGCTAATCGCCGGGCGAAATCGCGTATAGTGGTAATCTTCCCCGTGTCTTAGTGAAACCCCGTCTGTCCTTTCCAGCTGGGCAGCGTTTCTCCCCTCTTTCGCCTCCACCCTTATTGTGAGCTTCTCCTTGCAGCAAGTGCGGCCGGATCTGGTGAAACTGTTCCTGTGTAAAACTAATAAGTGGGTAAATATAATTTTAATTTTTTTTTTCAATTGTTTCGGATACTTTCTTCATCTCTTGCTCGGAATTTCCGAAATTTTTTTCATATTGATCATACAGCGGAAAAACACCCCCCCCCCTCTTAAGTTGCGCTCATTCAAAAAAGTCTGGACCCAGTCTTCAAAATTTCAAAATTTCGTAATTATTCGAATGAAACTTGATCCCTGGTTGTTTATGGTTAAAAGTCATGCATACAGATGTATGTAGGCAATTTCGACGTTTCCTGAAACCGATGCCGCTGGGTGGTCGCGGTTGGAAATTTAATACAGAAGCCACTTATGCGCCGAGTGCGATTAGGGAATAGGGTTAGTGAACAAATAAAGGGCGCTGACAAGTGGCTGCTGTGAAATGACGTAAAAAGCTCAGAAAAGTACGAAAAAAAGTGACAAGTGACACGAGGCTTGCATTAAGCTGGGCCAGAAGTCCCACTTCACGTCTCCCATTTGGCTCGCTCTATTCTCTAACAGTCATGTGAATAGAATGATCCAAAGGGGAGAGGAGGGGGGGGGGGTACATAAAATTGCCAATCGAAATCAGGGTGGAACCTGAAACGATTCGAGAAAAGCCAGTAAAATGCATTCGTTTCAATGGCTAAATGATCGATATCATGTGCTTTTAATACAAGTAATACTATTAGACGTCAAAGGTGTTGCCATTTCTGCAATTACGGCATGTTAGAGCGTGGGAAACAGAACATGTATATTACAAAATACTGAAATTTTAGTGTGGGACTGCAAATGATGGGGGGGGGGGAATCAATGTCACGTCTTAAATAAATTTCAAAATAAATGTTTACATTATAAGAATTTTGTTGCTAATATCTCCCCGGAACCAATGACCATGTAAAGGTACCGGAACGGTCGTAATCAAAATCGTGTATTATTCCGCTCAAAATAAACGTTCAAAAATGGAACAAGAAATGCAGAAAAGGGTTGCCAGTGAAAAAAAACGAAAAAATGCAAAAGAAATCATAGAAATCACCGGAATCAAGAAGCACCACAGATTTTGCGAAGTTAACTGTGACACGACAGAGAGACACAGCGCGGCGAGAAGAGCTACACGAGATTAGCGACGTGCTTGACGAGAGGGCGCAGACACCGCGTAAGCGGGTATGACTAGAAATCGGCCGCAAATAACTTCAACAAAATGGTCTGTTTGCCTTGGGCAAGGTTCGTTTAACGGTTTCTACGAAATCTAAACAGCCCTCGACTGAGCAATCAAAATTTTTCAACTGGATTTGAATCAGGAATCAATTATTGAATTGAATTTGAAAAATAAACCAATTCAACTAATTATAGAGCTTCAAACTGGTGTTTTTATTCCCACATTCTGGATAATATGATGAAAGACTACGTTCTAAATGAATATGTGCAGTAGCGGCCTCTCACTGTTCCCCCCCCCCCCCCTCAAAACCCTCCTCCCGATTTTGACCTAACGGTCAAGGCGACTGCACGAAGGGTATGGGGTTTCATTAATCCGAAGAGAGCTAAACCCCTCGAGCGTGGAGCGCCATTACGCTGCTTTAACCGCCTGCCCATCGATGTACCTCACTTTTGGCGATTTTTGGAACCAGCCTATTTAATCAGATAGTAGCAGACGATGCCTCAAATGAATGAACAATCAATCAAAGGAGTGAAATCAATTGGGGCTCTTGCTCGACGACTTGGGGCGGATTGCCAAAAATTATGAATATCTGCTGCACCCCTGTCACAACATTCCTTAATGTTCACAGGAATCAACTGCTTATTGAGATGAGAAATAGAAGGGATACAAAAGGAAAAAAAGAAGCAGCTGTTCTGACGTGAACAAAAAACTAGCCTGCGAATCAATGGCAGAATTGGAAAATTACGAACTAGGAAAGGCGCCTACCGTATCCTGATCGATATAGAGCTTCCAAAAAGGAACAAACACGGTCGGAAGTACATTAAAAGTTGGAAGCATACAACAAGAAAAGATAGCCAGAGATGAAACAGCTGTCAATTTTCAACGCTTGCCGTACGAACGAACAAGCGCCAACAAACGATGGACAGACTGCAAGCTGTGTATGTGTGTAAAACACTGGGAAAAAGTGCATATTCTACTCGATAATAAACATAGCCAAGCGAAGCGGTCAGTAGGTCCGATATTGATTTATGCTCAACTGGAGGATTTCTTAGCATTAGCCCACCCGAAGCCTCATCAGGATCTTAGGTTGTATGACACTAGGAAGCACCAGAACTGATCTTCAAAAGCGTCCCCAAAGTTCAAAAAAAACCCACAAAGATTCCGACAATTAAACAAAATTAAGAAAAAAAAACAATTCAAAAAGATCTCCCTCGAAATATCCCATCATATTTCGGCGTATAATTCCTTCGTCAGGCATCTTTTTGCCTCAGTCAAGCATAAAGCTGCCCTTACTGGAGCTGCGCCGTTGGAGTGGAACTGCATAATTGTTTTGGAAGAGGTGCTGGTAAAAGAAGTGGGCCTGAGAAGCAGGCTCAACCCTGCGTTTGGGTAGTTCTCAACAAGAAGATTGAACTGGGCGAAAAGACCTTGCAATCACAAAAGATGAAAAAAAGACTTCTAGAAATTCGAAAATCTATTTAGGCAACGTGAAAGAAGAACTTTTTTGAAAATTTCATGGAGTTTTCCAAAATCGAGTAATTTTAAATTTTTCATGAAATGTCACAGAATTTTGTTAATTTTCCCACGAAGCATATTCATAATATAATAGGTAACTCATACACGACCACCCAACGCCGCCCCCCCCCTTACCGCAGTCACACAACAAGAAAACCTAGAAATACTACAATACACAACTAACCACCCGCGACCCCGACAAGTCCCCTGGTTGTACCCGCTGAATTTCACAACCATCAGTGATAAACCCTGTGGGGTAAAGGTATATCCATGGTTAACCAACCCACCCTTTTTGCCACTTCAAGAGGAGGAGAGCGATTTGAGTCTTCTATACGGTCGTACTTCTGGCTTGTATTGCGATGTGGCACGAGTGGGGTCATATTTGCGGAAGATGGGGTTTTCGTTGACCGATTTGTTGGCAATTTTGGTGAAGCCGCTATGGAAGATGAAATAACGGGTGGAGGCAAAATAGAAAGAATACAGAATCGCAAAACCGAAAATATAACATAAACAAAATAATAAGTAAAATAAATAAAATAGAAAGGGAAACAAGCGATCCGTGGGTTGCGTGAACCGAAGCAGTGAGGTCGCATTGGACTCTCTCAAGTTGGTGGTGGTGGAGAGGGAGGTATCGAGGCTTGACGAGGGGGAGAGGGGTTGAGCATTGAAAATCGGCTCAACGAAAGGAAAGCAGCTCCTGCGGTAAACCCAGGATAGCGGTTCACGGAGGGTTAGACACTGACAGAGGAACAAAATTCAGCTCATATACTTTTGCCTGAGGGAGCAGAAAAGCTTTTACGAAATTGGATTTGGAGCAAAATCAATAGTTAATGTAGGTAGGTAGGTCCAGTCCGACTAACCCACCCCCAATAAACCGAAGTGATAGTAGTAGCGAAGATGGTAGTTGAGCGCGTGTATCAGAGATGCGCCAATGCGTGGAATTGGCAATAGGTCCATTTTTGCGTTCATTTGTCAAAAAAATTACTGATTTTGTATATAATCTAGTCAACGAACGGCGTCCAGAAGACTCATCCAAGTAATATAAAAAAAATTACCTAGAGTAATCAGCGAGACCGTGGGGAAGACTGGTGGAGAAAATTCAGAATCCCTTTCAATTTTCATTTTAAGACAGAGATAGCGCAGCGGCTAAGAGGAACAGCGCCATGCCCTGGAGGGCCGAGGGCTCTTGATCCAACAAAGCATTTTAACCGCATCGTTATACGAAGTTATTACGATTTGTTGTAGTATAAGTTTCTACTGTGAATAATAATAAAACGTTGACCTGGTTATTGATTGGTCAACGCAGGTTACCGTTCTAGCCAATGCATTCAAATGCCTTTGAAATTCCCAACAAAAGTGAAGTTCATCGGCGTATACGTAATGATTGACTCAATACCTGATTGCTCTTTTTTCCCCCTTTGGTATTATGTAACCAGAAGCTATTTGAAAGCAAAGCAGTGTGGCCGTAGGTTCAGATGTGATGCGATAACGATGCATAAGCGGATACGCCATGCACATGGACGCTTCATCGCATAAAAGTGTGAGCAATGAACGGCTACAAGGCCGAGCCAACTGTCTGAACTGGTGAACTCCACTTATTTTTAATACAGAGTTTCCACCTTCTGAAGAAAAGGTTAAACAAATTGTCAAAAAAGGGATTGAAAAATAAGTGGCTCATACAGGAGTTGAACCTGTGATCGCCGTGGCAGCAGCGCCTCTCGCCACTCAAGAATCGATCAAGAATAAAATCATGAGAAGGACTGACGAATGACCATTTCAAATAGACACAAAAACACACAAATGTAATAACCTATAATAAATATCGAGTTATAAATATATAATAACAATAAATTAAGAAATAGACGGATGAGGCAAAAAGAAAGCTTGGCCAACCCTATGTTTTAATGAATTAGATTGAAGGCAAGCACTGTTTACCGGAAGTAAGTATATAAATAATGAATATTATCCGGAAAACGAACCAGCCTACTTCGCTGAAATTTAATATTATCTTTAGGGCAGCTGCGAATTCAGAAAACGTCCCTGAAAATTGGATTCAAATTCTTTTTGATTTAGTGAAGCATTTACGACCACATGTTCTCACAGCATATGTATAACACATGTGAAAAGTGTGAACACGTTGAAAAGACGACGATTACCGTAGAATTCCACATTTTTGGAAACTTTTCAGCTTGGAAGCTTTTCAACGTCTACTAACGACTATTTCCGCTGGTCAAGCGTCCGTTGGCAAATTTCCAACGAAGGGCTCATGAAAATTTGTAAATTTGGCGGGCCGCCGGTTTGGTGAAATTTTCACCTGGCAATTGGGATCCCTTCTCTTCACTCAACGGGTTTGTGAAGGATTGCGGAAACATGGTCGTATGTTTAGACCCATGTCTAACGCGTAGTTGAGCCAACATAGACTGGTAGGAAGTCAGCTTAGCGCAAATAAGGCAGTAGGCGGCTCTTGTACTAAGAGAATAGTTACTTGAAGGTCCCTTCCTCCCCTCGTCCCCCTCCCCCCGCATAAGTCCTTTCAGCTCGCGGTCATTTGGAGAAAGATTTTGGCGAGCTCGTGTATGTAGCGGTTTAGAATGAATAGCTCAGAAATCAGCTGTAGTGAGTCGACGTGTAGTTGATAGGAGGGAGATGGTCGAGTTTAAAGGAATCTTGCGCGGAAAAATCATGATTCTATTTCAGCCATAAATCACTGGCTTGAGACTCATTATCCACGATAATAGTGAAAAGAACTGAAGTATTGCTTTCGTTTTGATTAGAAATTCGAAAACTCGAAAAGGCTGCTACGCGTTCGAATTGCCCACGGACGTCTTTCACGAATGCTGGCGACGGGGATGCTCAAACTTGGTTCTTGGAGTGCATTCACTAGAAGCTCTTTCTGGCCTTCTGCTTCGTTGCATTCACATCTTACACTTCTACTCCATCCTATTCCATCGATCGATTTGTCTCCACTCTCCGAAATCGCGCGCTTTAACCCGATTCTCTCATTGCGTCGCCTGGTACGTAGCCGGCCAAACGCCGTCTTCTTTCCATGCCTCGCCTGGCTCTGCCTCCTGGTCCTTCGATGGTCCATAACGTGTAGTTTTTGTACGTTTGTTTCTCTTCAGAAACCGAATCTTCATGCGTGAAACTTTGTGTGCTATTTCCAGTGATCACAACTGACATATTCATGTTAGGAAAGAGTGCAAGAATTTTCCGCGCAAGATTCCTTTAAGGGCCCGTCCACGCTGGTAGTGGTACAGGGTAGGGTCACGCCGTACCCCCCTAAGAAGACCGAGGCACCGAAATATTAAAAATACCACAACCGCCCTGTTGACGCTGGTAGAGTAAAACCTTACGTTACAGACTACAAGAAGGATCTAGCTTGAGCAGCATAAGGGTAACCTCCGAGTCACAAAGGACTAATCTTCTATGGTCGAACATGAATCGGTACTACGAAATTACTACAGCAAATTGACGTCTTTGAGCATTTCGTTCGTAAAAAAAAAAAAACTAAATAGAATACTGGAACAAGTCCCATCGTGGCCTTTCTTGACATGCCTGGTTCAGTACCCGACGAGTTTTGGATACCGACGCGCGCGGTGAAGCAATCTCTTTGTGAGTACACAGACTAGAGCTGTGCCACTAAGGTCAGTTGTCCGAAAGTGCATGGAACGAGCCTTTCCAAGACGAGGCTCAAATCGCTTCTATCACTCTCATTCGGGAACATGTTTTCTCTCTTCTCTCTGCACAGTCGTACCTCCTCTCGCCTATCTCTCTCTCATGCATCGGTATCTCATTGGTCTATGCACACGCCGAATTATGAAATGGTGCACCCTTGGATTTCACGTTCTTCTTACGGTCCTTTTGTCCGTCACTGCCAGTCTCACTTGACCCGCTCATTTTCGTGTGCAAAATACATGCAGCCTTCTCCGGCCGCCAGGTGTCCTTTGAAACGGAGCGGCGCAGAAATCACAAAAGAAATCGGCAATGCGCTGACGACGTGCGATGTTAGTTCAGGACTCTGTTGGTAGAGTATTGAGCGCAGAAGTCACTGAATCCTCATCGTTAAAGCACGCACTACAAGAGACTGTGAACGCTTAGGGTACCCCGCCTTCTGGCCCTTTGCGTCGGCAAGAAGGCCGAGTCGCGCAACGATCGCCGCGCATGATTGCTAGTGGACGTCAATGAATCCTAATCAACTTTGACGCGACCCTACAGTAGCTGGGGGCCGGCCCCGCAACCTCCGTCCGCTGACATCGCCTCTTGTCAGAGACGCCTGCCTGGGGGTACCGTGATGCTATGCAGAAGTGGACTTTGTCCTGCGCATATAGTACAGGGCTCACGGTAGAATTCCAATACGAAAGGTAGTTCCTCACCGAGTAATTTTTCGAAAAAAGAACCGTGTAAAATATGCGCTAGGTAACCTTCTTAAAGATGCAGACCACGCTATGGCTTCTTCTACTTCCTTCCATTGGTTTACGTCTGAGCTGCACTTCTCATCCCACTTACAGCCTTCAACGAAATCTAAACGTTTGAAAAAGTGAGGGAGTGGTTGACAGACTTTGTCAACAACTAAAAAATCATTGACCATGAGTTGTCAGGTTTTCAAATTTTTACCCGAGTTGAAATGGCGGGGGGGGTTTGTAGTGATCCCCCCCCTCATAGGTTCAGACTCATAAAAAGTTGATTCGTCTGTGGTAGGGCACCGTGAGGGCGCAGCCACAGGAGGGAACTCCCTGACCGAGTCGAGCCGACAAGCAATCAATACAACTCGTTAATTTCTCCAACTCGTTAACTCTTTACTTCCATCAATCGGTAACATATGACAATCAAATAAATATCGCTACAAGAATTATGGTGACATTCAAAAAAGGTATAAAAATAGAAAGACAAAATTTAACGAATAAGTTCCAATTAGAATCGATTAAAGCAAAGACGTCATAGAAAACTTTGCATTTGATTATATGATGAAAAAAATGTCACAGAAAATATTGTAAATTATCACTAGAGGGCGTGGCCAAAAACTATGGGAGCAGAACGTGTTCGGAAATGAGAACGATTAGCAGGTAGGTCTTCTGTGCACCTCTTTGCAAAATCAGAGCAAAATCACCCCAAAAATATGCGAGGAAAATTACAATTTTCACAAGAATGCTGGGTTGTGAACAAAACTTTCGCCCCAGGCGGGACTAGAACCCGCACCTCTCGCTTTCCGGGCAAGTGCGCTACCAGTTACGCTACCGGGGCACCATTTCAAGTCAAAATTACAATTTTTTTTCCAAGAAAGTGATGATTTATAGCACGAGATGACGGTTTCTAAAAGAGATCAGGTGTTGCTTCTTAACCCGGGACCAATGTTTCTCAAGAACGTCGCGGCCCTCTAAATGCACGGATCAGGGTTAAAGTGATGTGGTAATCCTATTCAATCATGAAATTAGGGATAAGAAGTGCAGAAAGGGGAAATCGACAAAAATACAGAAAACGCGAGCCCTCTTGTTCTATAGGGAAGCGTAACCATAAGAGGCTGGGAGGAACATGAGAGATAGCGTGGGTACGGAGAGAGTAAAGAAGCATAAAACGTCGACACTGTGACGCAGATTTCAAACGGTGGGTGGGCCCTGATTCGCCTTGGTGGGATTTGATCAAAGTTTTCAGCGCCAAGCAAACGGCGCTTTTAGCAACGCGTTTCAATGCGCGCCACGTCTGCAGCGGCGGACCACACACCTCTATATACGGGAGCAAATGCTTCAGTGGGGCCGAACCCGGACCGTGCCCTTAAACTTGCAAGATTCCGAGTTTTGCCTAGTCAAAGCTAAAAAGCTCCAGGATCTCAAAAAATGAGGACCTATTAGGGGCGAACGGCAAAGGTTAGAAAAGGACTCCTGATAAGAAAAAGCCTCGCGCTCGACAATCTCCCGTAGCTGTCGGAATAAAATTAATTATTCAATATTTCGCTATAATTTATTGAGCTGAGAACACCGTATAAAAAGCATAATTATGTTAAGAAAAAAAAGAGGGGTTTTTTACGGCATGACGGCTTACGCAAGTGACTGACTACTGGCGGATTTCTCGTCCGATGGATGTCCTCTCACGACATCGATGATGGCAGCTGGTAGTGTAAACGACAGCTGCTGACGTCGATGATGGGATAGTGAAAACGCGAGCGCAATCGATGTTACATGGAAGGCGCTCAATGCATGCATTTGTGACACGTCATATCCAGTAATTATCAGATTATCACCTTAACTGACCAACGATCTCTAATGATATTAATAGTCAGTCAGCTGGCTGAACTACTAATAGCAACCAGAGGTCTATTTCTGGACACACAGACGAAGATCCCTCCTTGCATACGCATTTCCGCTATTAAGCGCTACTGGAAAAAGTCCTATTATCAAAGATAACCGTTCTTCTGGCCGATCTTAATGAGGTAGGGGATACATATCTGTGACTTTCAGAGGAAGTCTTATTCTTTTATAGATTATTAAATCTATTATTATTAATTATTCTACACCCTACAGAACGCAGCGTGGATTACGAAGTAGTGGCTAATTCACAACGCGCGGGTAATTGGAGCCATGGAGCAAACAAGTTCGGACAACTCGTCCAGACACGCCCCCTCATCCCAAGGGGAGAGAGAGAAAGTACTCGGTAATGGCTTTGTTGGGGATGCTTCAATTCTTTTTCTTCATTTTCAGTTTCGACATCTACAATTTCATTATCGATCGCTGCTACCCCGCCAATTTATTCTAAGGTTGTTGCTTAAAATAGTGCGAACAGAATCAATCTCCAAGGGATGGGATTTCCGGTTTCAATTCCGTTTTGGGATGTGCCATGCACTCTACTTCGCTCAGAATCGCAGTGGATCTAGAGTACGCATTCTGAATACTTTTACAAACAGTTCTAGTACCATTTAACTCGAACGGATGAAAGAATTAGTCGGTCTGTGTACGGTACAGCAGTGTAGCTTCTGGAAAAAACGAAGATAATTATATTGCTATTGTGGCAGAAAGAAAACGGTAGCTCGGATAAGTGATGATATACGACCACAAGAGAACAGTCAAATAGTTAGATCAAATCCGATGTCACTTCACTTTGTTTTGAAGCCATTTTTAATGTCACGTTCGAAAAACACGGGCAGAATATGAAAACGGAAAACGAAAATGTTAGGCAGACGTGTAAGAAACAGACAAGATTCGAGATTATGCCTATAGTATCCATAAGATTAGACGGATAGATTCATAAAGTGCAAGGCACCATTTAGGCAGAACCACACTAGCAGATGGGCCCGGCTGAATGACAAGCAAAAAAGCGTATGAAATTGGGATATGGTACCATTTGGGTTGGTTGAAGGGTTGTTAATTAGAATGAAAAATGTATGACGAAATGGAGCAGAATCTTGCTGATTGTCCAAAGCCGCTGATATTCAAATACTGGCCAAGCTCGTATATGATGTTGCTTTCGAAGGAATGATCTTTTTTGAAACATTGAAGCACAATTAAGTGGAAAAAAAATCGAAAGTCTCGTGTGAATATGTACCTTAAGATTTCTGCCACTATTTTTTTGAACTCGAACCTTTATAAAATTTAAAATTTGAAGAGACAGGAAAATGCGTGAGTTTTGTAAGAAATACCATATAAAATAAATATGAATTTATACTAAATATCGTGAAATAAATAGTAATTACGTTGGAAACCGAGCCAGTCGATGCAGAAAGAAAGAAAGAAGATGCAACTGAAGGGCGTGAGTAGCTGCCTCGGTTTTAGAGACACGCCGGGCTTTTTGAGTTGGATTTGATTACTATGATGTATATCATGGCCACTAGCGCCATCAGGGCAAGTGATGGAAGCATTTTATTTATTATTATTTATTTTTTTATTACTATGCACGCGTAGGAGTACAGTAATTCAACGCAAAAAAATAAATAAAATGAATAAGCGAATAAAATGAAACATTAAACTGAATATAATAAAATCAGTAATATGAAAATATTTTTTGAAAATTGTCTGGTAACATTTGAAATCGATCGCATCAGACTGCAACCATTTTCGGAAACCCAATCCAGGCTAGTGTTCTTGACTGAAATGATCGATTGAGCTTTGCGTATTATTCGCAGGTCATGCAGATGACAAACAGAAGATTTCTAATGGGCAGCTTTGTGCGATGACATGATGCAGCTTTAGTAGGCACAAAGTCAGGTACACAATAGCGACTCTGGACCGAGCATTAAACCTTATCTATTCAGGTCCGCTGCAGTCGCACAGCGTCTAGAAGGTGAAATTGGTGTCTGAATCGTCGGGCGGCTTCCAAAATCATTGTTATACGCAATCACATTCAAATGCGAATAGATCTGAATATGAAAAGAACGTCGTGGCGATGGGCATGCCAACGTGAGTCCTTGTTCTTATCTTCCTATACTTTAAAAGGTGGATGGGTTATTGCATTAGCGCGTTGATCTCAAAGTAAAGTAATGGTGGGAAGAATTTGTATACGAAGACGACTGACAGAGTTTCCACGTAGCAAGTCTCATGGCTCGCATGACATATGCTTCCGCATGAAATATTTATGGATTTCAAGAGGGCATCGTGACAAATAAAGAAAAATGAAATCGTTGGCCGTAGTCGAAGGTTTGTGGCTTCAATACATTTCGTCAAAGGCCCTCTGCCGATAGCTGGTCGCACTTTCGGCTAGCATCGGCCTCACTCTCAGCTGGCTAAGCTGCAGCTTCCACATATTCAGTGCACATAATATTCGCCGGAAACTACTTGCAACCACTTCGAATAACTAAGTAATCATAAAAACGGCGCGCAACTGCACCCGGCGGCAGAAAAACGTCAACGTTCGATTCTCAGTACTTTTTATGGTGGCTGAGTGCTGAGATGAGTGCTTGCAGAGTTGAGCACCCTGTAAGGCTAGCAGCAACAAGGTAACGCAATCGAATGGAATGGGAAATGGGTAACAAAATGTAGGTGAAGCCTTAAAAGGGGAACACATGGATTGTCGAGATCAACTGAATCAAAGCGGCTTAGATGTCTGCTGACTGCCTCATATCGAATTCGCTTTCGTGACATCATCACGCCCACTAAAATTTGATTCCTGACCGCCTGAATCTAATAATAGTTTGAAGTAACCCTTTGTGTAGTCAGCATCGGCTGCCAATTGAATCAAGCTTGGCCTAAATGGAATTAGCCTTGCGTCTAAATCGGTCACCTTATCAGTTCAGTTATCCACTTAGTCAGCGTTAAAGCGTAAATATTGCAGACATCGTTTTATACTAACTAAAGGTTAATTTTAACAACCCTGGTCAAAACGAAAGTGCTAATTGACTGATGACGTAAACTGGCCATCTAGGGACAAGAATAGGATCATCCTTTCATAAGGCAAGCATGACCCCTGCCGCGGAACTTTCAACTATGCTTTACTTTGTAAAAGATTCAGTGAACAATGAATCTCACGCCATCCCTACCTTAGAAGCTCACGGTTCCAGTCCTGAAGGAAATCACTAGGAATCAAGCAATTTCTTTCGCTATAAAAAATTGAAATGGTCCCGGTAAATAGTGGATGCCCAGGGCGAGCCTATTTTCTACGCATTTTCGTCAATTCACTAGAAATAGTCATCACCATAAATTAATAAAAAAAAAGCCAAACAAATTCTACCGTTTCCTATTGGAAATTAGCAAGCGCTGACTAGCCTCCATGATGAGTTATTTGCAGGCGGAATGCTGTGCTCAACGACAAATTGAGCCATTATGTCTTAATTATCGTAGAACGACATGCAATTCCAGCCCTCCATAAATATTAAGCCTTGGCAATGGGCTACAAAAGGCTTGCATAACCTCTTCGCCTGTTTGAAAGCCCCAAACAATTAAGTCAGGGTTGTTAACCGGATTGCCAAATTTAAGCATATAGTAATTCGAGTTCAGAGCCTTATAAGGAAGAGCACCGCGCCTGGTCTTGAATGAGAACAGTGGAAAAGGCAACACAGAAAGGAGGGAACCAGGAATGAAATAGACGGCTGAAGCTGCTTTTCAAGAAATGCTTCCAGCAGTTTTCTAAACTTTTGGTATTAGCAGTTCTAGGGAAAAAAGAAAGAACGGAAATATTTAGGAATGGAAGAAGAGCTAGAGAACTTTTTAATGTTTATTTCTTTTTTGTTGACTGCATTCAGCAATTTTTTTAACAGACCCGCCTATTAGGCAGTCTTGCAAGGGAATCAAACAGCTCGGGTTCGAATCCGGGTCTGACCAAAATTTTTTACTCATGAATGAACCATCATGGTCAGGTTATCATGTTGTTCTTACCAGGAAGGTCTTTCAGGACGTGCCAAACTCTTTCAGAGCGTTACTTTGCATTGTATAGGGGCGCATGTAGGAATCACAGTCCCTGGATCGATTCCTCGTGGTGATAAATTTTTGGCATTTTGAGTTGACGCTTCAAAATTCATGAAAAATGGAGTTAGCCCCATTGCGAATTCGAAACGGAAATCGAAATCGCAAAATTCACCCATAAGGAATGAAACAGGGACCCATGTTTCTGAATTTAGAGGGCCGTTTTCAGAAAAACTTTAACCACTAGTTCTGTTGGATTCCTACATGTGTCCTATACAAGTGCAAAAATACCATTTCTGAAAAGCTCGGCACGCCCGAAAGACCTTTTTTTTTTCTGGTTAGGGTGTACCTAGTTGTTAAGTTGTAGGACTTGACTAAATGTGCCTGAAGATTTCTACGAAATTCGAAAATTTTAGCGGGGAAAGAGAAAGCGGTTGTAAATCTCATCAGAATAATTGGTCGTCCCGATTTGGAGGGAATCTTCGAGATTTGAACAAAAGCCTGATGATCTAGCAATTCAAAGGTACTTTTTGATACAATCGCCCAATACCCATAAAATAGATGAGCTATAGAATTGAAGCTTGAGAAAAAGCTTATGAACCGAAAGAGCGGTCATAAACTTTTGAGCAGCCGTGCACAAATAAGGCTGCAGAATCAAGTCGGAAAGGAGAGCTAGGCAACACGATCCGCGCCGGCGTCGAGCGAGGAATGAGAGGCGAGAATGCAAGTGGATCAGTGAAGAAACGGGCGAGCAATTCGTTAGTGTTTGGTGGTAACGAAGAACGGCAAGAAAAGAAAGCGCGCCTGGCTTGGGGTTGTGCCTCGGCCAGCTATTCGCACAACACAAACGCCTTAATCATGGATGGTGGTGGTGGTGGTGTGGAAACAACAGCAGAGGAGAGCATTTCTTCCTTCGTAGTCCAAAATAGGATCAATGCGAAGCCGCAGGGGATTTCGTGCGTCGTGACTTCACTTAAATACACCAACCAACATATCACACGTGCGAAATTTGCCCTGTTTTGGTTCCTTTGAAGCTTATTCATTTAATGGGACTATTTTTACCCAGTAATTGACTTGTTAGCCAGCAATAAGATCTTCTTTACTTCTGAACACTAACTGAGCAATAGCTGAGGGATATGAAGCTCCGCGGAATCAGAAATATAAGAAATTTTATATGCGCCATCTGTCTCGAATAGATCGATATGAAAGTATGAAATGTAACGGGCTGGCACTTTCCTATGGGATGCGTCATGCACTTTATCTTCACTTAGAATCGCAAACATTTCTGGATATGCACTCTATCCCCAGAAGTGCTTATCTGAACACAACTCGGTGCCCTTACCAATTTGGGAAGACTCCAGTAGTAGCTCGGAACCCACGTCTTCCGGCAAATCCAAGTATACGTATATTAAGTAAGTACCTTTCCTGAAGGTACTGCTACGGTCAAAAAGGTGTGCCCGCGCTAAAATGAAGCGGAGGTGAGCGGCGGCTTGGTGCTAAAGAGCGGCGGCTCGGTGCGGGGATTCGTCGAATATCCTAAAATTAAGGGCTCCCTCATTTTTGCAATTCGGCTATGATGTGACAATGAGATGCTGGAGGCGCAGGAGAGATGGAAGTGAGAGAGCACGACGGATGAGAGGAAGCAGACACGCATAAGAGGAGCTGATTTGGAAGAAACAGAAACAGTCTCACCACGGCCCTGGATCCTTATCGCGCACTTTCTTGCTGTGGAAAGGGGATAACCGTGACTCTAAGAAGAGCGTATCTTTCCCCTCCACCTCCTCCACCCTCCTTCCCCGCCCCCCGGATAGATCTGCTTGAACACATTGTGAGGTGGGTTTTTTTTTTCACAACAGCAGTGCCCATATGAACCCTAAATTTGGACACCTTGACTTTCAAGTTTTCTTCTCCAAGTTCTAGTATTATCCAGAAAGGCCTCGAAGAGACTATCAAGCAATCGTTGGAAGTAGAGCGACTCAAAGCGACTGAACAACACCGACTTGATGTTTTCCTCTTTTATTACAGCGAGGAACTGCTCTCAACTTTTTGCGGAACACAAAATGAGGAAATAGATAATTAAGAAGAGATAACGGTGTAATAGTATGGAATCAGTGAACAGTTTCAGCTTCCGGTATGAACGCTCTTCAAGAAGGATGCATCGCATTATTG
>MU893056.1:0-10148 GCA_036418205.1 Ostertagia ostertagi
AGTGGTACACGAAAGAAGGAAAAACCATGAGAAACGGCCCAGAACCCGAGAAATGGGACCCCTTCCTTGCCCGTTGATTTGAGCATTGATGCGACTCTCATCGCTGTGCCCTCTTCAACACTACGCTCTCTCAGCTATCTAATCACTCGCCACGTATAGACTGCGGCGAGTGATCAGATGGTCGGTGGGCGGAGATCGCCAGACCCGCCAACTTTGAGGCATGATAGGTCGCCGAGGTCAAATTTTTCCATGCGAATTGCGCGTCAGTTCGCACCCTCAGGAGGTCCGTGGGTCCCTCAACTAGGTCAGTTTCCCTTCTTCGACCTTCATTCTAATCGTGAATTCCTCCTCCAAAGTAGTGAAGCCATTTCATTACCAGTTACAGTAGTCGTAAGCCTACGACAACACCAAACGGGCATCCATCATGATCTGTTTCTTGCAATGGGCATGAGCCTGTGCATTCTCAGGTGCCAAATCCGAGTGTCAGTTGGGCGACCGATAATGTTGGCCCACAATCCCAGATTTCCTATGAAAGTATTCAGTTTCACAGAAAATGGCAAACTTTGTTAAGACGACATGAGAAATCTTTTCTGAACTCCGAAAATTAGATGTTTTTTCGAATCGAAATCCCACTCCCGAGCGGACACTCACAAAACACAAATCAACAGCTAATAGGCTTCGGTAGTTGAAGATGTGACGTTCTTACTGCCAGTTTAGGCACTAGGATATAGCTCCAAATGTAAAGCTCATCATGTGTCCAAAACCTTAAAGTCTATGATCACGATGGCTGGTGGGCGGTTCAGTTTATGTGACGTTATTGAATGTCATTGGTGAAAGAGTATCAAGGAGTGGTTCCAGCGACACCCCAGTACGTTGACGGTTCCAATCGGTGTTCAATGATGTCATCGAAATCGCACCGCCATCCAGCCATCGTGATCACTGCCTTCAAAGATGAAGCATACGATGAAAAGTCAGCCCATCGAAAATGGAAATGAAAATGAAGCTAGAGGTGATCAGTAAGCCTAGAGTGATCCAAGTGGTGAAGAATAAAAAATATCATCACTAATCGGCTAGGGAATTCGAGCACGGTTTGCGTGATTGGAAGTTTAGACAGTAGTTCATTGTTTGGTCTCCCTCAGCGAACGCATTTCTGTGCTAGAGCGGCTAGAGTCAGCTGGCGCAGAAGGCGTAGCAATCGGATTAGAACTGTAGTGGATAGCCAAATAATCACCATCTGGGGAATGGCTCTACTAGAAACGCGGGATGCTATTTCGAATGTTGGAGAATAGTTCCCGCATTTTCGGGGAGACGAATTGCTAGTCCGCAGGAAGGGATATTATTTAGTCCTTTGAATTCTTTCATGGCTCCTGCTGTGCCACACTAATGCTGATAACCAAAGATGTGCGCCGCGTGAGAGCACAAACGGGCTGCGGCTGGCGAGAGTGAATGTGTTTTGCATTGGCCCGCGTGGTATGGGCCCAGGCAGAACGATTCGCCTCCCTGATCCGCACATGGCTGGAAAGATGGAATTCCAGGTAAAAGAAAGTTCTTTAAAATTCATGCTGCCTGAGCGGGTAACCCAATAAACCTACCACGACTGAGGGTTGAGCCTCAGTAAAAGCGTTGAGCAGGAGGAGTGCACAGACAACGTAGAAGAACATGATGAAATCCGCTGAGCTGATGCCGAGCACTAGATACTGCCCTATTTATATTGTTAATATCGCTTTTTTGAATATCGGAAACAAAGCTTCTGTGAGCGCCATTTTGTGGATTCTATAGGTAAACATGTATGTGGGCATAGCTCTTTGCAATTATAGGGGAAACTTACTGTGCAAGTTCCGGTTTTGGGCTATTCTTTTCATCAGCAATCGAATCCCATACGAAAATGAAAGGCTCGTGACAAGTCGTTAATAATGTTTTTATGGTAGATTTTGAGAAGAGCTACCAAGGGAAATGTGTCCTCATCACGAAAAAACTGTTTACAGTGGGAGTGTAAAAAATCACAAAAAGTTGTCTCTCTTGGCACGCTGCAAAAGCTTTCCAACTCTTAGTTTGACGGTTATAAGATTTAAAGGCACACGTCACGAATTAATTCAATGGAATAATCTCTACTTTGTGGAAGAGGGATCCGCAGTCATGGAGTTCGTAGCACTCGGGTAAATCTCAAGTACGCGTCTAGGGCGGTGGGATCTTGTGAAGTCGCTGCTACCCTTTCCGTCGCCGTCCGCAACATACGAGTTGTCTGCGCCCTCTCGCACGGTGTGTTCTCTCGGATACTCCTTCCTCAACACGTATGTCTCCCGCCGTAAGATGCCTTTATTTCAGTTCTTCCAGTGAGTTTTTCCCTTTTTCATCACTGGTGGTCTTTCTTGCACTTCGACTTCAATTTTCAAGTGAAATAAACGGCCAAATGACTCACTAAACCTGTTATAGTGGTAAGAAAATCGGGAAATTTTCCGTTGTTTCTAAAATCTTTCGGAGAACTGATATTGTTGCAGCGTCAAGGCCACTAAATCTCTCATAATGATGGCTCTGGAAAAAGAAGTGAATCGAATTCAGTTTCCAATGTTTACAAAGCTATGCCCACATATTTACTTGTGGAATACGGTAAACCTTTGTCACTGCGCCTTTGTTCGATCTTCTAAAAACTGCAAGGATCGTATAATATTGTCTTAAGTAAGGATTGTTTTCATACAGTCCGGCGGTTGATTTCTAATTTCTCTTACATTGTCTTGCAGTCCTCAATGCTCAAACGCTTTACTGAAGGCGCAATCTCGTCGTGGTGGGTTATTGGTCCCGCTCAGCACATAAATAATTCGAAAGAACTTCTACTAAATATCCATCTTTCAGCATTGCGGACCCCAAGAGGTGAAGCGTTCTGCCTGGGCCTATACCACCGGGCCCATAAAGCGCTAAGGGGCGGGGGGGGGGGGAACTTCAGCCATTTGCGCAAATGTACTGCGCCAAAACATGTGGCATTTGTCATTGATGACATGATAATTGCCTTCACAAATAAATATTTATCAAAATTTTGTCACTACATATCCATCGATAACAGAAATAAATCAATACAAGCTTCACATGTGTTGAGGGAAGAAATCAGAAAGCGGCAGCTGGAAAGCTGGAGGTGCAAACAGGTTCGATTTCCGCCTCCGGCGAAAGTTTTGCCCATAACTCAGAATATTCGTGAAATATTTGCGACGCAAACTGTGGCGTTTAAACAGCAATTAATAGACGAAAGAAGACAACATCAGAGCACAGGGCGTATTTCTCTGCTCTTGCTATGCGTTTGACCTACATCCAGGATTTTTCGTATTCACTTCCATCCCCATCTTTTTACGTTCTTTTCAATTCCTGACTAAACCGGGCACCTCCGGGACTATCCTGATCGATGAATTCGTGTTTACTGACCGTGCAAGTGTCGTCGGCCTGTTCTAGCCCACCTTATCACCATTTACTGAGCCATGGGGTTATGGCATTTCATTACGGCATTTACTGCGCAAAAAGCATTTCCTCACCATTTATTCCGTTCTTGCCCCTAAAACTAACCCATTCATCTGAAGCGCATTCCTTTGCTCTTCTGGGAAGAACAGTGCAAGTCTGTTCACATTCTTGAGGCCAGTGTCCCTTTTTTCTTAAGACGCGTTTATGGGAGCGCGAGGAGCTCTCACAATTTGCAACCATGCACACGCATCCATCAGTGCCCGTCCACCGTTGCGGTCTACGTCTAGATCTTCTGCTGTCTCGTCTCCGTGTCTGTCCTTTCGCCTCGCGCACAGTGCTTCTTAGACTGTCTGCTTTTCAGACTATCTAAGACCTTCCAGGCTCTGACGAAGCCGAAAAGCCGAAACGTCAGCCGGATAAAGCTATTGTATCATCTTGGATGAGAACTCATGGAAGAAGCAACGGGTGTTTCAGTGAGGTCAAGGAGCGGTATCCGGCTGTTTTGAATTTCTTTTAGCTGCATCATTCCTTTTGCCACGACAGGAGTGGATTTCAGATGGCCTAGGAGATAAGCGAAAAAAAGCTGAAGATTATTATGAAATTATGTCTTGACATAGTGTGCAATTACTGGCAGTGACCAACCGAAAATTCGATTTTTTCCTTCTTATTAACGAAATTAATTCTCGGCGGTACCACTTTACTGCCCGAAGCTTCTCAGCGACCGTTTCATCTAATTAATTTTTTTATTATCACTGAAGCTTTAGAAACCTGAAGAACCAACCTACTGGAGAACCAAACTAAGAAATCACTGACTTACTTTGATCCACAATAAGCATGTTCTCTTCCCAGAGCCTTGATTGATTCACATAGTCTTGAAAGTAGAATATTACACACTTTCCTTTGATCCCCACTGTGTAATATTACAAATTTGCATCTTGGGGAAGAATTCAACCGTGGTGAATGGGATTTCGATTCAAAAAAAAACATCTGATTTTCGGAGCTCGGAAAAGATTTCTCATGTCGTCCTAACAAAGTTTGCCATTTTCTGTGATACTGAATACTTTCATAGGAAATCTGGATTGTGGGCCAACATTATCGGTCGCCCAACTGACACTCGGATTTGGCACCTGAGAATGCACAGGCTCATGCCCATTGCAAGAAACAGATCATGATGGATGCCCGTTTGGTGTTGTCGTAGGCTTACGACTACTGTAACTGGTAATGAAATGGCCTCACTACTTGAAGCAACAGTCTCTGCAGGGTCCATACCTTCGATACTAATGGTGTGGAAATGAGCTAGCGCTAGCCCTAGTCAAGAATACAAGAAACGTTACTGAACAGAAAACTCACATTGGAAAGCCGCCTGAATTGACTTGAAAGCTTTCGAAGTGGGCGTTACCGACAATATTCGGTAACGCCCACTTGCCTGCCGTGGAGATCGCGTGATTGGCTGCGTGGCCCTTGCGCGATTGCGCGTAAACTGTTCTGCACTTCGAGGGATGTCGCCTACTTTTTGTTCGGTTTTGCTTGAATCGTTTGATTATCGTATTCCTTGTTTGTACTGGTGCATGTATTGGTTTGTATTGGTGCATATGAGAATGCACCCGCATTTCTTGCTGGTACGACCCAGCAATAAATGACGGCGGAGCAAGCTAGTTCAGACAGCTCGTCCAACACGCATTTTCCTTCGTTTGAAAGGGGAAAATTCTGTTTAGAGGCTTCGCTCTCCTTTGCTTTTATCAGCAGTCAACTGGCCATCTACTACTTCATTATCGACCGTTTTCACCCCATGAGTTCGATCTGGAATTGTAGCTTTGATTGCGGTAACGACGGAATACGAAGGAATTTTTGGAATATGTAGTGGAAATAATGGTTGCCATTCCTGAATCGGGTTGCATCGATGGCCTCACTAATGGCAAAAAATCCAAATAGAACCAATAAGTTATATATATTGAAACTAGTGTGAAGAATAGCATTTGGTAAGTTTTTATTTCGAAGGCACTTATCAAGTCATCAATGACAAATACCACATGTTTTGGCGCAGTACATTTGCGCAATGGGCTGGAAGTCCGGACTGCTGCATTGGCCCGCGTGGTATGGGCCCAGGCAGAACGATTCGCCTCCCTGATCCGCACATGGCTGGAAAGATGGAATTCCAGGTAAAAGTTCTTCGAAATTCATGCTGCCTGAGCGGGTAACCCAATAAACCTACCACGACTGAGGGTTGAGCCTCAGTAAAAGCGTTGAGCAGGAGGAGTGCACAGACAACGTAGAAGAACATGATGAAATCCGCTGAGCTGATGCCGAGCACTAGATACTGCCCTATTTATATTGTTAATATCGCTTTTTTGAATATCGGAAACAAAGCTTCTGTGAGCGCCATTTTGGGATTACGCAAGTAAATATGTGGGCATAGCTATTCGCAAATATTGGGGAAAATTATTGTGCAAATTATGGTTTCAGTCTATTCTTTCCGTCAGCAATCGGACGTCATTCGAAAATGAAAGCCACTTACGCTTATGAGACCTAAAGGCATACGTCATGATTAATTTACTGGAATAATCTCTCCCATGTGGAAGAGGGATCCGCAGTCATGGAGTTCGTAGCACTCGGGTAAATCTCAAGTACGCGTCTAGGGCGGTGGGATCTTGTGAAGTCGCTGCTACCCTTTCCGTCGCCGTCCGCAACATACGAGTTGTCTGCGCCCTCTCGCACGGTGTGTTCTCTCGGATACTCCTTCCTCAACACGTATGTCTCCCCGCCGTAAGATGCCTTTATTTCAGTTCTTCCAGTGAGTTTTTCCCTTTTTCATCACTGGTGGTCTTTCTTCGCACTTCGACTTCAATTTTCAAGTGAAATAAACGGCCAAATGACTCACTAAACCTATAATAGTAAGAAAATCGGGAAATTTTCCGTTGTTTCTAAAATCTTTCGGAGAACTGATTGTTGCAGCGTCAAGGCCACTAAATCTCTCATAATGATGGCTCTGGAAAAAGAAGTGAATCGAATTCAGTTTCCAATGTTTACAAAGCTATGCCCACATATTTACTTGTGGAATACGTGAAACCTTTGTCACTGCGCCTTTGTTCCGATCTTCTAAAAACGCAATATTAATCGTATAAATAGGGTCGAGTAGGATGGTTTGTCATCAGTTCAGCGGATTTCATCATGTTCTTCTACATTGTCTGTGCACTCCTCCTGCTCAACGCTTTTACTGAGGCTCAACCCTCAGTCGTGGTAGGTTTATTGGGTTACCCGCTCAGGCAGCATGAATTTCGAAGAACTTTTACCTGGAATTCCATCTTTCCAGCCATGTGCGGATCAGGGAGGCGAAGCGTTCTGCCTGGGCCCATACCACGCGGGCCAATGCAGCAGTCCGGACTTCCAGCCCATTGCGCAAATGTACTGCGCCAAAACATGTGGTATTTGTCATTGATGACTTGATAATTGCCTTCACAAATAAATATTTGCCAAAATTTTGTTTCACTACATATCCATCGATATCAGAAAAAATCAATACAAGCTTCATGTGTTGGGGAAGAAATCAGAAAGCGGCAGCCTGGAAAGCTGGAGGTGCAGGTTCGATTTCCGCCTCCGGCGAAAGTTTTGCCCATAACTCAGAATTTTCGTGAAATATTTGCGACGCGAACTGTGGCGTTTAAACAGCAATTAATAGACGAAAGAAGTCAGAAATAAGAGCATCAGGCGTTTTTCTTCTGCTCTGCGCTATGCGTTTGACCTCCACCCAGGATCTTTTGGATTCACTTCCATCCCCACTTTTTATGTTCTTTGCAATTCCTGAACAAACTGAAGACTATCCTGATTGATGTGAATTCGTGGTCGCTGAGCGTGCAAGCGTCGTCGGCCTGTTCTAGCCCACCTTATCACCACCTACTGAGCCATGAGGTTACGACATTTCATTGTGGCATTTATTGCGCAGAAAGCATTTCCTCACCATTTATTCCATTCTTACCCCTAAACTGAGCGATGAAATTACTGAGGGCGATTCCTTGCGGTATCAGATGCACCTTTGATTCTTGGGGCCAGTGTCCCTTTTTCTTAAGACGCGTTTATAGGAGCGCGAGGAGCTCTCACAATTTGCAACCATGCACACGCATCCATCAGTGCCCGTCCACCGTTGCGGTCTACGTCTAGATCTTCTGCTGTCTCGTCTCCGTGTCTGTCCTTTCGCCTCGCGCACAGTGCTTCTTAGACTGTCTGCTTTTCAGACTATCTCTGACCTTCCAGGCTCTGACGAAGCCGAAAAGCCGAGGAAACGGCAGTCAGCCTATGAAGCTATTGTAATTTCTTGGGCTTTGATTGGCTTCAGAAGCAAACCTGAGAAGAATTCGTGTTTTGAGTAATTACCCCCGGAGTTAACTTCTAGCCAATCCTGTCGTGGGACAAATTTCGATTAAATCCAGCTCAGTTCTCGAGGAGTGGGGCACTAAATTGTAATGGTTGTGTCAAGGAAAGTAGATAGGCAAGTGGGTGATGGGAGATTTAGACCTGGGTTAATGCATCATATCCATTACTTGGCCATTGAGCTTCACATTTCCAACTTCCTCACCTCCTTGTAATAATTCGTACAGGTGATTGCTGCATGGTGCAAACGTCGTCGATATAATGTCTTGGTGAAAAGCGCAGCCGAAGAGGCGGATACGGTATTCAGCGATGCTCATCTTGGAGTCACCGATACGGCAGGAGAGTGTTGTCTTGGTTGTTTCCAGGTGATTCTAGCTAGAGCTTAACTATTTATTACGAACTTATTGCGAAGTGATAGTGATTGGAACTCCCTGAGTATTACCATTCTTACTGTAAGAAACATCTGCAGTAACTGCCTTTCTAGGATTTCTGTCTTAAACCACTTCTGAATATTTTTTAGGCTATCACATAACGAGGTACTACCTCCATCACCCATCGATTTCTGTTTTCGTCTTCGATCTCAGAGCTGCTATAGAACGCATTCTCCCGATGAAGATCTCCAATCAAAAGCTCAGATTACTTTTATGCGCCGCTCTGTATTTATAGGTATTGATTCGTTGGATATGTTTTTCCTTGAATTAAGTTCAATAAAATTAACCAGCTGTCATTGCATAGCTCGCTGGGAGCTATTCAAGATTGACATATAGGTGAGAATTTGCAATTTGTATTGTTCATGGCGTACAGGAGAAAAATAAAAAGGATTAAGCATCATCAAGTATCCGCCCTTCACCTGGCTTCTTCGGAGTACGCCATGCACTTCACTCCAAGATCGTGATGGAATTTGAGTGAAATTGTGGCTTCATAACAATGAAAAACGGTGTTTTAAATCTTCTGATGGCTAGTGTAATTAGCTGATCCATGAGAAATGGAAATCTCGTTTGGTGTGCGAGATTCGAGGACGGTGGTCGGTACTCGAGAGCCTGTTCCGTTGAAAGCGAGGGGTCCGCTTGGTACTACACTTTCGAGAAGGGACAACAGAATCGTCCGGCCTTTGCACCGCCGCGTGCAGCCGCTTGCGCGACGTCGCGCGCGGCGATTTCCCGATTGGCGCGAAATTTTTGAACTTGACGATTGGAACAATGAGCTCTTGTAGTCCACAATAATCTATGTGGGCTGCGGATATCAAATTCCACCCCATGTGCTCTGGCCCTTTCATATTTAGAAAATAGTGGCGCGAACAACCTTGTTTCCAAAATTCATTGTCGCAATATTGAAATACGCAGAAAGAAAAAAAGGTCCGAGGGGATTGAAGCTATCCGCCCATCGATTGAAAATATTGAAGGAAGGTTCCTGCTTGGCGTCATTTTATCCCAAATTCAAATAGCACACAGAAACTCGTCCCCTGCGGTCGAAAAATTGCCGTCACGACCAGTAGCGCGAAGATCCGTACGAATCTGTGGACATAATACACCCCACCTTGGCCGTCAATTAGAAGCATATGTTTAATTAAGTACAGACGAGGAATTCTTTGAAAAATAGAGTACAAGACTTCCGATAGACCGACCCGATTCCAGAATAAGCCGCACATTCCTCTTCCATGTAAAATTGATAGTGGCATTTGAATGCGGTGACCCCATAGAAGATGACTCATGGTGCCAACGGATACACCTTTGTATCTGGCGACCAGTTGTGTGCTCACTGCAGACTTCACAGTACAAGTGACGACCCTCCACAAAGTGTAGTATAATATTTTCCTGCGACGAAACTATTGGCCTGTTGCTACAAATATCACTATAAACTACTAATTATCAGATTATCAAACAGATTGGGTTACAAGACTTCTGTCAATCAACGGGTGAGAGTGTAAATGGAAAAGCTACGCTTTAACTAGTAGTATGACCGAGCCTTTGAAGGAATAAAGCAGGGATGCTGTAATAGTGTGCATATGTGAGAGCTACCAGACAACGCTGCAAAATTCTGGATTACCCAACCTCGCTGTTGACAGAAATCCTGAGACCTTTAGATGGAGACCGTCGTCACTTGTGTTGTTGATTCTGTATTGCAGAATTCCCTGGCCGCCAGATACAAAGGGTATGATACCTGTCAGTATTAGCTCTAGTTGGCTTGAGCGTGATTCCAGAGAAAACCCACGACTTGCCCTCGGACCGTGCTTATGGAATGCCGCGCTTCCTGCAGCCACTTCTGCTCCGTACGTGAAGAAGCACACAATGTATCGATGCAAAGCAATCAATAAGTCGAAATACATGGGGATCGATTAT
>MU893061.1:0-13171 GCA_036418205.1 Ostertagia ostertagi
CTAACATGGAGATATCAAAAGAGCTAAACGTAAGGCTTTGAAAAAGAATCGGGCCGCGTGATGCGCCATGTACCCGTATTGTTCTTGGAATCGTAGAGACAACTGAATAGCTCTGTGTGATCAGCATGAGTGCATAGTTAACCGATCTTATAGACAGTAGCACTGGGCTCCCAGACGGGTTTGGTATCAATTACATGACCCAAACGGATGGAACGCTTGATTCGTTTAGTTATCGAATTAGTGACCACTCAAGCGTATGATCGGACCCACAATTTATCACTTTAGGGTCAATATGGTCTTAATTTCAGAGTACTGAAAGGGAATAAAAAGTTGACAGATTATATTCTCAATCGAAGAGTCCTTGGAGATGTGCCATGCACTCGACTCCCAGACAAAGTTGTCAAAGCTTTTGGGAGTGCGCAAGGTTTAGAAATGAATCGCCAGGGCGTTTCGCATCGGCAGAGACCGTGCGGAACTAAAAGCTCAAGCAGATATCGCAATTGTGATAAGTTTTCTTTCTGCTGAATACCTCTTTTGCAGAATTTGCAGATTACGGTAATTCGAAAATAATGTAAACAAAATGTGCAAAACAAAAACAAATATTAAGTGGTGAGCTCAGTTGGCATGCACCATGGTGGTAATGCTGCAACGTCTTGCACCACCCATGAGCCATGGGTTACATCACTGATCAATAAGGTAGCTAAATTGTCGCGTTTCTTTGAGTCTGTTCCTGTACAGAACCTACAGGCATACAGTTGACAGAATATCTAGAAAAAAGAGTAAGTGACAAAAAAAGAATAAAAGCGGAATAGAAAAATGGGTAGATTATGCATGCATTGAGTAGACTTAAAGGCACATGCTTCCATCGAATAGCTAAGAGTTACCGCGTTCAAAAAGGAAGCTATCTGTTTCAATTGGTGCAAAATTGGTGAGAGAAAGTAAAAAAGAACTGCTAAGCCCTCTCAAATTTATACGGTGCACTAGTCGTATGGGGTTGTGTGCGCCAGGCCCAGTGCGCAGTTCACTGGTTAAACGTTACTCCGATACGGTAAAGCTGGTAAAGCACGGTAAGGAGAAGGTAGGAAGCAAATCTACAGTTATCCATTCGCGGAAAGTGCCGTCAATCTGATCGTGGATAGAAAGCACATCCCATCTGGAGCTTTAAGGATCCATAAGGTGACTACTGTCAAGCCCTTGAATGCCACATCCGAAACTCGGTCGACACTTGGGTACCTCCATCGCATATACAGGGGGGCAAAAAAAAAGACATTTTGCCTCCACTTCCAGATGGATTTAAGCACATTTTACTCAACTCAGACCGAACGGTTCCAACTTATTATTAAAGAGTGCATTCCATTCTATAAGAAAATCTTCATAGTGGCCACGTACGTGGACGGCATCAGAAGAATTAGCCCTGGAAACATGGTGCACTGGTCGATCTCAATGGGGTCTTCGAAGGATCGTGTACCATAACGACCCTTACTGGAAAGCTAGTTCCGAGGGGATTTGCACAGTGGTAGCTAATGCCTCTAGAAAACTATCCAACATTAAATCGATTCACGAAATGCTTTAAGAGCTGAAGCTCTTACGGTAGACCTCCTTGAGCCTGACGACGGTGACAGATGACGTCATATTCTGAAGACGGTGAGGGCAGTGAAGGAGAGCCTGCGTACACTTATAGAGGAACACTTAGGGAATACTCTGCTGAGGAACTCCCGTCAACGACAGCAATCTCTGCGAAGAAAAAAGAGCCGAAGTCCGACATAGGCAAAATGTCTTTTTTTTTCCCCCCCCCCCCCTGTATTCAACTCACAATCTACATATGATTCACAGAAGGTCGAGGAGGGATATCGAGATGGCAAGCCACTCACAACTGAGCCGAGGATACGCAAAGAGAAAGCAAGAACTGAGAGGGAAGAACACTTGAGAAGAGCCGCCATCATCTGGTCACTTGTATCGAACTTATAAATCAGATGTTTATACATAAAATGACAGCATGTCCGGATATCCGCCGCGATCTGACAAGCAACTCCCGTGTCCACCCACGTCCACACCGGAAGCGAAAAACGCTTAAGAGCCCACGGAACCGATGTGATCTGCATTGACACGGATTTATAACTAATTAGGCTTTGGAGAAAGTGTTGCAGACTGAACGTAGCAGAATGTCTGAATGGGCACCCACAAAGGGAAGGCGGCCCGTTGGTTCAAATCTTTGTTTGTCGTTAGCTTAATTTCCCTCTAAAAATGAGGTAGTTTGACACAAAATGCTGAGTTGTGGCAAAACTTTCGCCCCAGCCGGGATTCGTACTCCGGATCTCTTGCCAGTTACACTGGTAGCACAATTGCCCGGAAAGCAAGAGATCCGGGTACGAATCCCGGCTGGGGCGAAAGTTTTGTTCACAACTCAGCATTCTTGTGATAACTTTCGCAACGCGAACTGCGGCGTAAAACAGCAGTTATCCAATAAAACAAGTCAAAATAGGTAGTTTGTGTGATTCAAAGGTTGGGCAAGCAAAACGAAACGCAACAACATTGAGAAAGGGATAAAAAAAGAGGATTTGAAAAAAAAACGCTAACGTTAGCCGCTGTAACTTCCTCCTAAACTGAAATCCTTATTCTATCCACTTTTCGGTTTACTACGAAAGTCATGGCGCATCCTAATTCAATCAATTCCGAAGAAATTTACAATGACATTATTATAGCATTATATTATAGTCAGCAATGTACGGTATTACGGTTAAGTACAATCATAATGGCACAATGTAAGATGCTCCTTTCATAGGATCGGTTCCCACTCGGTCCGAAAAAACCTTCCACTCCCATAGGGACGGTTTTGCTGGGTGAAACGCTTGCTTGGTAAAAGGATGAAGGGTAGAACGTTCATGGTAGGATCCTTCTCAAGATGCGCCATGCATTCTAATTCCATTCAGAATCGAAGCGGTGTTTTAAATGAGATTTGACCTATTCAAAGACTTACGGGGCCATCCGAATGTTAGCGGTGGTGTTTCTCCATATGATCGTGGTTAAGATATTCTATCTATAGGATGGAAAGGGTCAATCAGTCACAGCGGAATTCGATGTTGATGTTGATCACCGAACTGGGCGCATGATGGCGGGTATTTCTACTACGCATCTTGCTGTTCTTGGGTGCTAATATTCGAAGCGATTGAGGTAAACATAGATCAGATTCGACAAGTCTCAAACACAGTCAGTGCCTTCCAGTGAATTTGTGGGGGAAGTCAAATTTATGGGCGATACGGAAATCCCCTGTTCGTGGTAGAGATCTCGCTGTTTTGGACCACCAAATACCATGTGAGGGCCTTGAAGTATAGCGGAGTAGAATAGGCTCGATTTTGCAGTTGTAGTGGCATGGGTCCACTTTTACTGAATGTATCGAAGGGGATCGTTCTGGTTCAGGAACACGTTTTAATTGCAGTATGATTGAGGTGGTACTGAATTGTTTTGGTCGACCTCTCTGCTCTCTGGGGTTTTGTTTACTTTCGAAAAATAGACGAAATCGCTGTGACAATCTACTGTAGCTACACTTTTCAACATATGACAAAGATGGTCTGGAGAAAAGTGGCGCCGCCCACAATTGCTCGTCGCCAGAGTTCTCGGAAGGGTCGTTGCTTGGGTGTTGGTAGGTGAGGAGGATTCACAAGGCAACTAGCTCCATGCGGAGCGGCCGGTGGTACTATATTGCTTGAAGAGCAATAAAGTCAAATGCCATCGGCTGGCTCGCCCAGCTATTGTGTAGGTATTGTCATTCGATTTCGGGGCTTCACATGGCCGGCACCGTTCAATGCAACACAGAGTATTAGAGCCGAAGGGTGACGGATACTAAAAAAGGCCGCAAGCGAGGTTGTTTCCATCTACGTATCTCTGCACAACCTTACTTGACTGCAGTTCCTTCTTTTGACCGAGGAATAGTCAGATATTGTAGTGATTTTACTCAAATGTACGTCAAAATTACTGCCTACTGAATGCTTAGGAGAGAAAAATGCCCGGTCAACAGAGAAAAAACCCTAGGTAAAGGAGGTATCTCAAGGTTGTTCTTCCTTCTTTCAATGATCCATTTTTCGTTGTGTGGCTCCATCCACTCATCAGTTTGTTACGTCCTTATTGGTTAAAATTTTCACTGGAAGTATAGGACGCACAGAGTTGACGTTAATCAACCCTTTGTGGGGTTCGCCGATGCATCAGACTTTCAGCTCTTGATACGAAACGAGTAAAGTGATTGAGGAGCATAAGACGATGGTAGCGAGTGGTTGGTATCAGACTCATTCAACAGCATCTTCATCAGAGGACGTGGCGCTTTTCTTCACAACACCTAATGGGGTTCAGTGTCGCTGGGGCGTCCGCAGGAATCGCGCAGAGGTAATGAAAAATAATTTGCGGATTGAAGAGAAGAAGGGGGGGGGGGGTTTTAACAATTGACAAGTTCATCAGTGGAATTTTGGAAGATCTCTAGCAAAGCCTGTTAAAATGCTGAAATTTTTAAGAAATTTTTGCGTGCACTCGCCTCTCTATCGCACATAAAAAGGAGTTCCCGGTGGAAAGATAGCCCATTAAAAATTAAGGTAGCGATGGTCGATGAAGAAAAAACCATGAGAAACGGCCCAGAACCCGAGAAATGGGACCCCTTCTTGCCCGTTGATTTCCGCATTGATGCGACTCTCATCGTGTGCCCTCTTCAAGGCTAACGCTCTCTTTGCTGAACGGCTAGAGTCAGACGGCGAGAGAACGGGCGGGCACACCCTGCCAGTCGCTGGGGGCACACTCTTCGTAGCGATATGCGATCGTCCGGTATCCTTAGGGGTCCGTCTGCCTTTGAACTAGAACTAAACTGGAACTCCTTCTTCGACCTCTGACCAAATCGTAAAATCCTCCTTCAACGAGGTTTTTTTGGTTGAATGAGGCTTACCAACTAATACGATTTATTACGGAACGGTTCGGATGCGGGTATAACAAGAGGACCGTGAAGAACCAGCTATGGGAGGGGTTATATTGGTTACCGAACTCCCTCGACAAGCGACTTACCCTGCTCTACGCACGTCCTGAAAGATTTCTCTGGTGAGTGTTGGGCAATATTAGGCAGAATTTCGCCGTCCTTGAAGGAGGGTTCCCACTGCGGACAACGATTATAGATGGAATGATGGTCGTGGGTACCTATTACCTCCACTGTAGGTTTCAATCTCGATGGCAGTTGACAATGAGAAAAAGCGTTCTTTGGCAACTAGACAGTACAGCACTCATTGTTATGACTTTAGTAAGGTCACTGCCCTATCGAAAAACCATTCACAGCAATCGAATGCAATAAAAACCGACATAAAATCGATCGTTTATGGAAAGTTGTAAGGCCAGGGCGGTTTTCCATGCCATGAAGCATGCTAAAGCTACGACTGTTACCTCTAACTGCTATGGTACTTTTGTCTATCAAAAGAAATGAAAGATAAATGAGAAGTTATCGGCTAGCCAGCCATTTTTTTGATGCGCCATGCTTCCGAATTCCACTCAATCATAGTGCTATTTGGTTGCGATCCTGGATACTTACAAAAAAAATGTGGGAACTGCCAATGTGCAGAGGCAGTGCCTTCATCTATTCTTACCCTAGTGGGCTTATTTAATGTGTTCATCATCGGTCATATTCCACGTTCACAATCTATATTCAACTAAATATGGATATCGTCATCTCACAAAGCGTCGAAACCGGTGGGTCGGAGATTTTATACTGAATCTCAATCCGGCTATTAGTCACAATAGAGCTTGCCTCATACTTTGCAGCTGCTGCGAACGTTGGGTACGGTGAGAGGTGCGAAGAGAGTGAAAAGCGTCAATACGCGCACTGACGCATGACGCGTATACTTGGCGTACAGTCAGTAGCTTCCGATCGATAATTTCAGTTTCAATAGGTTTCCTGTTATTTTTTGATGTTTTGTGTCGCCGTCTTGCTTTCGTTCGTGTGCTTTTTTGCTCAACAACTTTTTTGTATGAAATATTGTCTTTGCGCACTGTTGGATTCACCTGGTCTGACGCACCAACCCATCTGCAACTGACACGCTTACCGTCAGATGGAGACCAATAAATAATAACTGAGACCAATAAACAGGGAGCATAAGCCAAAAATACGAATACAAAACAAAAGGAATACGCGTCAATCAAATAGCGCATGGATCGAAATTGAATTAACGATTGGAAGCTCCCGCCGAACTTACGAGTTAACAGACTCACGCAAGTACGCGTCATGCGCCAGTGAGCGTGTTGACGCTCTTCACTCTCTCCGTACCGTCCGCACCGTTCGCACGAACTGCAACCTTCGCAACGACGCAAAGTATGAAAGCAGCCTAAGTAGCGCCACGTGATAACCCCAGCATCATCGCGCGCTGTATAAAATATGCATTAAGCGGTTGACAGGTCTCAAGAATGAGCCATGCATTCTGTGTTCATCTGTCATCGCAGCCACAATAGATTGAGAACAGATTCTCTGCAACCATTGGAGCAAAGATGAGATTCCTCATTAGGCCGATGTCAGACTTTGCGAATCGCGCGATTCGCTACTAGCGATTCGCGCGATTCGCTAGCGTCCGCGGTCGCGTTGCGGTACCAGCCAATTGAGTGATTCACTGGCCGCGACGCGACCGCAGACGCTAGCGAATCGCGCGATTCGCAAAGTCTGACATCGGCCTTAATGAGTTGAGAGGAGCATTGGCTTAAAATGGCGGGAATGCCAGGGCAGCAATTCTTTCTACGTGACAGATCTCCGGAAAACTTTCCACAACCGTCACATTCCTCATTACTTTGTTGATTCAACGGAATGATAGTGAAAGAGCGATCGCCATTTCGAGAACGCGAAACCGTCAAACTTTTGAAAAAGCTGCCGTAAAGTTAGTGGTTGTTTGAGAACAAGCCAGTTTTTATGGGTCATACGAGTAAACGTGAAAAGGTATAGAATCTATCGATTCGTCAATCGACGCCTTCGAAAGCAGGAAATTTTTAGGAAATCCAGGAAAAATTCTGTCTGAAAATTCTTTCAAGAGATTCGGGGGAAATCCGGTTTCAAGTTCTCTATTTGAGTACAAGGAGACGGATCAATCCGTTCGATGATTGTAATGAAGGAGATTGTTGATAAGTGACATAAAGCGCGCTAAATTTTGAATCGCAAGTCTTCACTGCTCCGCCCTTCCCTACTGCCCCTTCCCCCCCCACTCCCTGGACCCGAAATTATGATCGGCAGCAGCCTGATGCTGGAATTCAACTCCTTGAGTAGTAGCAAAATGCGCCATGCATTCGACTTTCGCAGTAACGCAGCGATGGATGGGAATCAACATTTAGGAAGACTAGGACGTTCCCGTCTAAAGAAGGGACGGAAATATCAATCATGGCGCAAAAATGAAGGTCATGGATTATTACCTCAATAACACCGGTGGCAGCCCATACGGGCTGCCAGCTAGTACTCGCCTGCCAACCATTTCCCCTGAATTTTTGCATACCATCGTAGCAGAGTAATTAAGGTCTTCCATAGATCTATATTATGAATTTGTTAGTTTACCGAACAAAATCCACACGGATTGTGCGGAAAAATAAAGAGGAGTCAAATTTCGCGCCCCGTCTCACCGAAGCGGAAAATTTGCGCGTCGAAAATTGAGACTGCCTACGGTACACAAAGAACTAGTACAACAACCTAAAACCCTTACTTCCAATGGGAGAGAAGTGGCAGAGTCGCGCCACCCACGACTGCAACAGTTGTGATCGAAAAAAACGCCCGCTCATCAATCAAGTCTTTCACTCTGCGCGGTGCACAATCAACTGAATTCGAACTCCTTCTGCTGGGGCCAAACGCTGGTTTGAACACTACTTAGCACTCCACCTTACTGCGTAGCCAAGTTACATTCAAGCAACCCACGATTTGGGTGTGATTCAAGTACGTGGCGCAATCCCTAATGGTGCTCGTTGGCGTCGGTAAATTAGGCGCTAATCGCAACATAAACGGGGGCACTGTTGTGACAACGCATCCGAAATCACGTGAAACATCTTCTTTTTGTTAAGAATGGGACTGAGCCTAGGCGGGGGAGGAGAGAATTCAGGATGCGTGCACAATTTTCATTTTTCCAGAAATTCCTGCCCTCTCGCAGGATTCTTAGGATCCTAGGAAATGCCCCCGTATCTTGCGATAGTGCTTAATCGTCGATTAGATTCCATTTAAGCATTAAAATGCAGTAAGATGGAATCGAATGAATGACCAAGTACGCTGTGCAGACGACGTTTGTGAGTAGGGACACTGACAATAAAAGGCAATGCTGATGAAGTAATGACCTCGAGATATTTTCAAACTTTTTCCAAGTTTGGCATGGGCCGTTTTTCCCAGAGCTGGAAAAGTGGAACGATTTTGACAGTCGGTCTCAGCTGTCAGCTTTCAAACACTTCGGCAAGAAATGACCGAGTGATTGCCGCGAAGAACTTCTAAAGCTGTAAAAATCCAGTTTCACCTTCCTTTGCAAATTTTGCTTATTTGAACACTTGCAACTTTTTGCCAACATTGGAGGGTTTTTAATAACAGCATAACCTTAGCTGAAGGGTTGCCCCAGAATCAAAGTGGTATATATGAGAAAAACAATTCGAAAAATGAAAAAAAAAACAACTCGAAAATGAAGGCAGGGCTGTGAAGTGGAATGGTTGTGAAGGAAATATGAAAAGAAATCTTAAACATTTGGAAAAAAAATTTAAAACAGAGCGTTTTATTTGAATTGAATCCAAGTTGGGGTCTCATCCAGTAAGGGGGGCATCAAGTGGCTGCCCTCACCCCCACCCCCCTAGACTGCCTACACTCCCCCTGGCGCACAGGTTTCTCGAAGTACGGGACCCCGTGAGCCAGGGGGAGTGAAGGCAGTCTAGGGGGTGGGGGGTGAGGGCAGCCACTTGACGTTGCATCACAATGCCCCCCTTACTGGATGAGACCCCCAAGTTGTTGTGTGTTTTAGATAAGGACAGCGGTAGAAGAGATACTGAAAGCAACAGAGACGGGAAAGAATCAACGGCGAGAGAGCGTGGATTTGAGCGAGAGTGTATGGTAGTGTATGACGTTTCAGTGGGCGGAACACCGGGTACCGGGTGGAACTCCGTGTGCAGCCTGACGCTTTATAGGCAATTTTGTGCCGCTTGGACCGCAAAAATACGAGAGGTTCGGACCCATATGTTCACCGATCCCTCTACTCTTCTCGCGCTAGGGTTCCCAATACCTAATTATGCTTTGTGGCTTTAAGCAAACGTTCCACGATTACGCAGGTGTGATTATTGAATTATGAATATAGTGACGAGAGTAGCACTGCTAGTAAAGGAAATTACTGGGAGGTAAGCAAATTTATGAGTCAGACAACTCACGAGACATTTGATGCCGCGACGAAAAATTAGGCTCAAAGACGAGATATGTTGGGAGATTGGCGCGACGCAGAACAGCAGTGCATCTGATCAAGGACGGAACGGCGGACCGCGGAAACAATTAGCGACCACCGATTTTCCGGCCTGAACATTGGTCGGTCCAGACTTATTCGGGGGGGGGGGGGCACGCGGCGCCGCGGCGCTCTGTTCGTCTGCTCCTCTAAGGCTAGGTCCAAGGGGCAGTTACTATTTCGTCGCCACGTGGCAGTTTCGAAATACGCGCCATCGGCGGAGTAGGCCTTGGAGGAACAGACGAACAGAGCACCGCGCCGCCGCGTGGTCAACCCCCCCCCCCAACTAAGTTAGCACCGTTTTTCGTGCACTGCATTTTTTCTTGAATAGCCTGGGGCGTTTACCTACAGTTTTTCTTATTCGCGGGCTAACACGCAATGGGCAAGGGGGCGGTGGGTATGCTTCGGATCATTTAAAACCCGACAACATCGATCAACGAGGTAAAAAAAAAACGGAAATTAACACGCATCTCTGACGACATCGCGCGTTTTGGCAATTTTTGGCCGCGTGGGACCAGAGCGGTTCTGCGAGCGCCGCCGCCTCACAACAAATCTGTGGATTTTGAGCTTTAAATACGCAATACTTCGATGCGACAAAATGTTTTCACTGATATTCGGTGTGTCAAACTTATTGGAAGGTACACATGTGAAAGTGCGGTCGAATGATGTGTTACAGCATTGAAAAGGCAAGTTTCACTTACTTTTGCTTTAGTGATTTCAAAATTATTTTGGACGTGGTTGTTTCGGTAAAAACACATATCTTGCCACACGAGTAGCTTTGTACTCACTTCTAATATTCTTTTTTATCTACATGTTCGTGTAAATGAAGAGAAAATGAGTAATGAACTGATCCGGATATTTTCGTTCTGTCCGAAAAACCTCTGCCAAACTAAAGAATATTTGGTCATTCTATAAGCCGCGTGGTTCTTGGTTATGTTGTGGTATGGCCTAAAAAATGAACACAAAAAACCTGGGAAGAAATGGCGCGTTCAAGAAAAAACTGAATGTAAAGGGTGTGGCAACTATAGTTGCCACAATGTCCATTGCGGCGTGCAAAACGCGGCAAACCTAGTTGCCGCGCTGTCGTCAGGGTGTTAAAATATTTGCATTTGAGGGGAACAATTTGGGTGATAGAAAAGAATGTGTGAAAAACCGTTCCGGAAAAGACTTTTGACTGCTATTGTACGTGGTATGCGTGTGGACGTAATCGCTTAACACCCCTGCCGGAGTAGCGAGAGTAGCATTACTGGTGTAGTTGCGAGCCTAACTATCTCATTGACGGGAGAGATTGTTAGAATGAAACCAATCCCCGGCACATACCTTTAGAGACACATTCCGCGATTACAGTATGTACTTACGTCACGCCCCCAGTAGAAGTCGTGTCGAAGAACTATTCGGTGAGGGGGATAGAGTTTCCCTCGAAGTATCATAGATGTGCCCTTGTCGCGGCTGAAAAGTGCGCGACAATGGCGCTAGGGTCTTACAAAGGCAACTTATGGTGACAAACCTAATGAAAAGCGCATGGAGGAAAGCCAGTATAGCCTATGGAGCAAGTAGGTTTGTACAACTCGTCCAGCCCCGCCCCTTCTTTTTTCATGGAAAATCCTTGTTTTGGGCTTCATCGACGGTTTTCTTTGCTTCTTTTTTTCATTTTTAGTCAACTCGGCATCCACAACTCCATTATCGACCCTGTGACCACACAAATTCGATCTGTAGGTGTTGTTAGAGCGGTGAAACTGGAATATGAAACAGTGGAGATTTCACGATCTTTCTGTGGGGACGGAAGTAAAAAAAACTGAATAAAACACCCAAGTAAGGCTCCTCTCAGTAATTGACCTCCGGCACAGTAGAATACTACGGCACGGTGGAAAGTAAAACTGCCTAGGTAAGACGCTAAGGCTAAGAGCATGAAATAGCGGAGAGATGAGCGAGACGCAGGCAGGAGCGTGGCAGCTATGGTAGGAGCCACTAACATTTGGAGTTCAGTAGTGCCGTCACTTAACCGCTTCCGAGAGCAGAAGGGAAAAGTTGCCTTCTTCCACACTTATGCACCTCTCCATCAGCTTGGTGCATTTCAGTAAGTCAAGAGCGGAATGTGGCTCTGCACAAATACGAAGGATCTCCTGTCTTGAATGGACTAAGATCTTGCAAGTTATGCGTACGGAGGCACGCCTCCATCCAACATATTGATACCACTTCAAGGGATTCAGAAATAAGCGCCCTACACGAATACGATAGCCCGTCGAAAGTTTTTCCGTAGGAAAAATGTACCCTTGGCCTGAATAGTTGTGTGGGCGGCGACTGAAAAGGCTTCGAAGCCCTAAGTTTACAGAAAAAGAGTGCGCAGAAGTGTATTAGGTAACACAAAAATAACAATGTGAAGAATCTTTGCCGCAAGCATTCTACCCAGCCATCAACCCATCTGCGAAATAATTTTGGAAGTAAAAAACGATCACAATTGTATCGCCATCTTCATTCTGAGCGATCGACTTCCATCTGAAGCCAGTCATGTTTCCACTTCTTGTAGATAGGACTAGTTGGTAAGCAGGTTCAGGTTTCCACAGTTCAACACTGCAGAAAATTTCATTTGGGGTTACCTGGACCTAAGTTTCAGCCCCAGTGAGTTTAAAATGAGCACATTAGCCCCAAGGACTTTGAACAGGGAAACATTCATGTCCCTAGGGGGAACATTCGAAATAGGGCCCTCAAAAACCGCCGGTAGATGGGTAGGGAAGAAATGAAAGGGAGAGCAAGAGTTACATTCTCCGCCAGAATCCCTTCCCCTTAAGGATTAGCCTTCGTACTGTAAGTGACTCACTCACTTGGACTGCCCTGTTTCAAATGTCCCCCCCCCCCTGCCCTGTTTCGAATGTCTCCCTGAGGACATGAACTTGGACGTGCCTCCCACTACATGAGCGTCCTGGGAACATAGGTGTGAAGGTGTTCAACATTTGAGCAATTTGTCCTATTCTGTGGGCTAGGGTCCTACGCAATGCTTCCCGGAAACTAACACGCTCCCCTCCGCCTGATGCCGTTCTTCCCTCCTCTCAAATCAGGCTTACAGGCCTGCCCCCTTCGCAGTCGCAGAATTAGGGCGGGTTCTAAGACGCAACCTCGACTTCGGGCAAGGGGAGGATATCCTTGTAAAGGTGGCGCACATTCCTCGAGGAAGGAGGAGTAACCTCTCACCACTCTTACAAGATGCTGTTGTTGCACCTTCATAGTTCTGCTAGGAATTTATTTCGCTACCATCATCTATCAAAAAACAACCTTCCCTTAACAAAAAAGAAAACCATATTTTAGAATAATATCTTTTGATGGACCAGATCGCCTTTCAAATACTACAACGATTCCCAATGGAAGTCAAGTACATGGCCCATACCAAAATGAGTCTGATCGACACGGAGAAACCATTAAACAGCCTTATGAGACAAAATGAGATATTGTCCAAAAAAGAGTTGAATACGGATTATTCCAGAATCAACGAATCCACAACGGGTTTGGCAAATAAATAGAAAGCAGACCATCGATGATTCAATGCGAGCAGTCAAAAACAAAACGCCGAAGTAATAAAAGTCGATCAAATCTTGAAGGGAGGTGTTCTCGAGCTCGTCAATTAACGTGGTACGGAAGTCTCACGTCGAACGACACGAGGACCGGTCGCTATGTGGGGTTGTTCGCAGTTAAACTGGTCACCAGGTCGTTTCAACGTTCACCGATCTCAT
>MU893063.1:0-19587 GCA_036418205.1 Ostertagia ostertagi
CGATCATGGTAGCAGCGCTCTTCCGTGGCCCCTGACATAAACGCAGGAAGGCAGCGATATGATAATTTCTATGCACATAGATCTATTGTAACGCAGAGGCGCCAGTTGGTGCGGCAGTGGAGAGGAAATATGAATAGACTGTCAGAAACCTGCGAACTAAAACTATCGTTTACCCGTTAAGTTTGGATGAGTTTGCAGTTCAAATAATGGCTGTTTGGGTGCGCATATGCTGACAGAATATGGGCGACGACAAATGTGCAAGACACGGCTGTTTGACACGAAGGCACTATAGAAATAAAATGCAAAAATATCGTAAAGAACGCTATCGTGAACACCAACCACCACGTTGGGGGTGGAGCCGTTCAGAAATGGAGTTTCAGGTTTTGAGACTAACTGCTTCGCAATCGGCGCTTCTTTTGCGGCAGAATCACCCTACCTAACTTCCTTTGCCCCCTAGGTGTCTTTTCACTGACGCACGGTTTCGTGCTGAAGACCCAATATATCGTACTCGCTGCCATTAGGTTCAACTTGTACAATCGGATGAGTGCTAGACAAAGCTGTTCTACCTCATAACCCCAACTTGGCCCAATACCCACTCTCTAGTCCACTTAATTCTTCAGATCTTTTTCTTCCTCTATGGATCTCAAAAATATTTGCTTGGGCTGGCATTTTGAGAGAATAAAAGTAATAGTAATGCTGCACACCACAGGTTCGTTGGCCTCTGTAAAACTATAATTCTTAGCCATAGCTTATTAAATCGTGATTAAAAATAGTAACGGAAAGTAAAGCGGTGTCTGTAGCACCGAATCGGTTTGTCTGTTGATTAAACTAGAAAATGAGTAGGACATTATCCAAAGATTTCTTGAGCAAGGCATGAAAGGATTCTATTATAAGGCTCTTCAGGATTTATAGCATATTCCAACAACATTATACGACGTTTGTCATAATCAGAAGAGCAGCATCAAACATGACTTGGTGATTCAACAAAAAAAAACTTAAAAAAATATAGAGAGGATAAACTAGAAAAGATATTCATGTGTAGTACACAAAAATGAAGCAACGGATTCAAAACAAACAAGGAAATTCTTCCATGTCGGGAAATCATGTCGTATTAATTCATTCATCCTTCACGACGATAGTACTGTAATTAATCTACATAACTGGTACGACCCAGTGTCGGTATACTGTAAGCGAGACCGAGAACATCTATAAGAAGAAATCGATCAACCAGTATGGGCGGATCAAGGCTTCGCGAGTGCGGAACTCATTGCGCGACCACTTCGCAGCTCGCTTCGGCACGAAACGGTTTTACACCGAAGCAAAGTGATAGTGTATGTTGTGGTAGCGGCATTCTCGCACAACCACCATAATGATATAAAAAATCGATTATTGATCCTTTTAGGAGTGCGCCACGAATTGCGTATTCATTTTAAAATAAGTACGCAGTCTTGAATCTCGGTTTGTCCTGAAAAAATTGACTGAACAAGGGGGGTGAAGCTCGGATGTCGAATGTTCTTAATCTAATTAGACTTTTTTTTTACTGAGAAGTAAGCGATCCGTTGAGGGTGGAAGATATACAGGGGGGGCCAAAAAAAAAGAGTCACTCCTACTCACATTCAAAACAGAATTAATTACACTTTGCCAAAACCAAACCGAATGAGCTCAATTGCATATTGAAGAGCACATTCTATTCTATCAAAAACATTGCATAGTGGCCTTCTACACCGACGACACCAGAAGATTTTCCCACGGAAACATGGTTCGCGGTACGAGCTCAACGGGGTCGTCGAGAAACCATAGATGATTACGACGTCTCTGAAACGCTGGTCAAAAGCCATTTTGCATAGTCAGAGCTAGTGTCTCTAAGAAGTCATTCACCAGTTATCCGATTGAAGAATTTATGTAGCAGCTTCAGAATGGAGCGATTATGGTAGGCCTCCTTAAGCTCGACGGTGATGACAGATGACGTCATATTCTGGAGACGGTGAACGCAGCGAAGGTGGGCCTGATTCTGCTTATGGGGGGACATCTAAGGAATAATTTGCCGTATAACTCCCAATAACAGCGGCATCCTTTGCGACGAAAAGTTTGATGATATGCGCCATAGGCAAAGTGACTCTTTTTTTTGGCCCTGTAGATATTCGAGAGGATCTGATCTCATTGAATCTCCAATTGAAGTGTACCACGAACGACCGCGTTCCACTATATCACATGCACTATATCCTACCATACGTACCACAGTCTAAAAAAAGGATGAAGAGGGGCGCTGGTGGATTCCTTCATGGAACTTCGCCCATTGCGTCCTTTCAAAGCTCGAATTGTTAGACGCAAATGAACTCAAATTTTCCAATCGATGGTGCTGGCGTGGCCACGCTGCAAGTAGGATTCTTGCATAGTTCCAAACAACGATTAGACACTGGGTTAGGTAATGATTAACCGACTTCGAGAGATATCGAAGTCTTGGTTGGATTGGACGAGGTACGATCAAGCATTTGAACACAGGATGAATCACATCCACCATTAACCAGATGCTCCACTAACATCCAGAAGGAAAATACATGGCGCACTATTCCAGTCTCTTATAAACCCATTGGCCCCTGAGCATGCCTCTTTCCATGTTATTTCACTTAAGTACCTGTTCTTTGTCGTGTTTATGTGTTGATTCACTTGAATGTATACTTGATAGTTTATTTGTTTACTCTGATTCATCCGAGTTCGGCAAACTAACCCGAGTAACTTCAAAGCAACAGCTCCAGATCAGGTCATGCCAAACAATCTATTCTGTTAGTAGGATGGAGTTAGGCCGCAAGTATAACACTTACGCCGTTGCAGCGGCCTGTAAGTGCACCGCAATGGCGCTAGGGTCTCACAGTGAGCTGATGATGGCTAATGTGAGCTAAGAGACGAGATACCTCGCGCGCACCCCATGGCTCGCAAAGTGGATTACGAGGTAGCGGCTACTCTGAAAAACGCGATTTGTTAATGTGGGGCTCAGACAACTCGTCCAAACACACCCCTTCCTCATTTCAAGGGGGAAGAGCGGGGAGTCCTTGTTTAAGGGCTTCATCGACGCTTTGATTTGCTTCTTCTTTTCTTTATTCAGCCAACTCTGCATCCATGGTTTCATTATCTACCGTTGTTGCCCCTACGTTTTGATGTGGCGCCATTGCTTAAAAAAGGTGGAAGAGAGTACAGATGAATCAACCTCGAAAAAAACATATTTTAAGCAATGAAGAAAAGAAATGTGGACAGCACGTGTTCAGGAATAATTGAGCCAATGTTCATTTCAAAAAGTGTTGCAGTCATGAAATAATAGCTCGGGAATCGCGATAGCAGAGGCGGCTAAATCGGCTGCGGACGGAATTGTCGCTGATCGACGAATAAACGAGTTTTATGTCAACAAACAACGCTCGACTCGGATCACAACACGCCCGATTACGTTCGCTTTTTCGGTTTCTCGCAAGTTCTCATATGAATGATCTGGCTGAGCCGATTGTTATGAGAAAAGAATGGCTTTAGAAATGATGCCATTGAAAAATCAGATGAATAAAAAGGGGACACATTTGGAGCCTTTTGAATGCGCCACGCACTGGAAACAAGTCCGTGGCACTGTTCTTAATCTTCCTAAGAAACCTGACTTTACCACATGATCGAATGAGCCCAGAGGAATGGAGGGCTTGGTCTTCCTGTACGGAGCCCTCTGAAAAGTGCGCGTGTAAATAGCTTCAACGGCCACTGAACCGCCTGCCATACTCTGGACATTTTATTGTCCATAAACCTACTCAACAAATTCGCGGTGTAAAATTCAAGGCGTAGGTATGTGAAATAGAACTTGTCCGCCCAGAACCCAAAATAACTTTGGTTGCACTTAATGATACCCGCTGTGAAGCAAGGCCACCGCTGGAAGATGTGAACAGCAAGGGTGACAACACCACGATCTCAGTTATAAAAATACCACCCGAAAGAACGACCGATGCAATTCCAATCTAATTGAAACTTATAATTTCATTTTTGAAATGTGCCTAACCATAAGACTGGACAATGTGACGCTAAATCACAATATATCGCAATAGAGATCACTCCGCCCACCAGTTTGCGACTGGCCTGCCCCAACATATTGTATGATAGCCGAATGAGCTAAATGAGAAAAAATGCGAAGGGGCAAGGTGAACTGTTCCTTTCAATGACCATAATCAGTGCAAATTGGTGTGATCATGGTAAAGTACTTCTTTCGTCGTATAAAAGCAATTCGTAGCCAAAATCATCCTTGTGGCATCCCTAGGCTTCCTGGATAACCCTTAGGTATCTTTTCATTTCCAGAGGAAACAGGGCATATTTTCACGAGTCGTTGCTACGATTCTTCTGCTTCGATAAGCTACCAAAGCTAACATTAGTACTAGGTGTAAGTGAGTCGGGGGGGGAGGATGACACGGCCGTGGCGCGGCGTCTCCATCGCAAATGGTATTAATCAGATAAAGAAGAAGCATTATAAAACAACCAAAATGTTCGTTACGCTCCTTCCTCAGCTCCTTTCACACTCCAGGTGAAAATTTTGCAGGTGAATCAAGCCTGACCCTTCGAAGTAGACAAAGTGCCAAAAGTTGGATTGAACATCAAAAAAAAATCAAAAAAAAATTGAGTGTAAGCCGTGTACCCGCAATATCGATACTTGGCCATTTAAAATGTGACCTGTTCAAGACCAACCAAGGAGATGAAAAGTTCGAATAAAGCTTCTGCTCGAAAGTTCTGCGTCAAAATGGAACCTAACTGTTCTATACAGGGTTAGGAGCCTCCTGATCACAACGCCAAAGAACATTCAGAAGATTCAAGAGAACTCACATCGAGATGGTCACCACACAAAGATGCAAAACTTGGGGTCAAGGAAGGAGGGTTTGAGAAAATTAAACATCAAGTGCAAGAAGTTCTCCACCTGCAGTTATGCAGCGTAACCAACAACTTGTGACGGAGCCACATTTACGTCATGGCGCTTCCCACTTTACACAACTCGGGCCGCGCGAAACAAAACTCCGTCAAGGTGATTATTCCGATCAAAAAACGAGATAGATGTGCACTTGTGCCGCGTAGGCGGCGCGTGAAAACTGGGCGTGGTTCACGGTCGCGTGCTATCGTAACAGGTAAACCATAAAGCATTTGCCGTTGATCAATCCCTTTTTGGGATGCGGCACGCATTCTACTTCCATTTGTACATTCGTAGTGGCGTTTGAATGCGATGTGGCCTATACAATGACTTGCGGGGGCCAGCCGATGTACAAGTCAGTGTTTTTATCCTCCCAGACAAGTCTGGTACCAATTAACCGACCCCGGAGGGATGGAAGGCTTGGTTGGCCTGGACCTACAGATTTTAACCGTGAAATGATCTCTGGACCGTGCGAGGGCCCCAAGATAGTTATGGTGGCATAGCAGCCCTCTGCCACTCTACTCCTCCCCCTCTTCATGTTGTTGTATATGCGGTCGAGTCTATCGACCTCATCGTCCTGAATTTGAAACATTTGGCACCCTCCCTCGTACTTAAGGTTGTTATGTTTAATGCTTACTGGTTTAATCTAAGCTTGTGTTTGATTGCTAACTGCTGCTTTGGACAGTTCGTCGTACGAAAGTTATCAAGAGAATGCTGAATTCTGGGCAGGACTCTCCATGTTTGAACTCGATTCCCGTCTAAGGCAAACAGTTCTGAACATGTGGTCATTTTGGGCAGTGGAAGTGCTACTGAAAAAGAAAGAGAGGCCATGACTAGGGTAATTTCGGCTCGTTAAAGGGCAGATAGCGAAAGATCTCCCCAAAGTTCGCTGGATCCAAAGTCCAGGTATAGGAACGGTACATCCTTTCACCGGTCAATTAGTGAGCGTGATAAACGAATACAAGTAAATGCTACGGAGCCATTAAGAAGCATCGGAACCTATTTCTGAGGCATATATGTAATGGTAGCTTCCATCGTTTTATGAGCAGTGAAAGAAAAAGCGATTTGAGCTGAGCAAAAACGCGTTTGAAAAGCTTTGGCTGAATCATGGGGCAAGACAGATCTCCATTAATTGACAATGAAAAGAAAACTTATATGTTTACGTAGCAAACTCAGAGATCGTTACTTTTCTGACAACGGACCGTTGTGCGGCAACAACATTATCGGAGATCCGAAGCGATGGTTGGCCTTGGTTAGTGCGCGACACGTTCGATACTCGCTCTATCGTAAAACCGGCGTTGGGGACCTTGTTGTTTTTGGTATAAACAAATATTAGTTGCTAAAAGAGAATCGAAAATTGTACTGGCGAAATAGCAAAACAGTGCGTTTCCTACACTGGAATGGCTGTGACACAATGACGAATGTTTCACAGTTTCACAATGGGACTTACCAATCCGAATCAAGCTGTAAGCCGATTTTCTTTTAGTGCCTTATGGTCGGGGATTGCGCGCGAGCTAGCAGCACCTCAAAAGTAGTTGATCACATTTGCATCAACGGTATGGGAATACCAGCACGATGTCTACCTCCTCGAGGGATTATCATAGATCAAAGTAAGAGTAAAACAAGCGTAATCACTTTGAATGGGAACTTGCTCTCTATCAACAATTTGGAAGCACGCGCGCGGAGCTAAAGACGGTGCATTGAACGAGCAAGCAGATACGCGTTAAGAAGCCGGCGCCGAAGTGTACTTTGACAGAGCTCTCGCGATACAAGCAAAGACCCGTACATAGTTGGATCGCGGGGCGAGTCGCGGAGCGGCAATGCAATGCCAAGGATGGACCGGGAACGATCGTTCATTTTGAAGTTGTCACGCCAAAATCGCCACAGCGCGCTGCAATCGTCACTCTTCGCTGCGTATGTGCACTGCGCCGCGCAACGAGCCTCTTGTTCGAGGGGAATTGGAAGATCGAATTTAAGCCGTTAAAAAGGTGGAGAACTACAGACAGAGAATTGAAATAAGTAGGACTACAAGTCTAAAAAAGGAAAATTGGCGCCACGCAATGCACGGACAACTGCTAGGACAAGTCCATTAGGGAAGGGGCAAGAACTCACGAGGACATATGGAAAATAGTCTCCCAACACTGGAATCGTCGGCCTCCTGCAAAGCTGATTCATTGTTAACATAAAAGCAGGGTGTTTTACGGCAGATTTCATATCGTTGCATCGCATATGCCCCTGTATCTGCAGAACTTTTGAAAACGTTATTTCCATTAGGTTCTAGTGGAACAGCGCCAATAAAGAGTTTTTAGCGAAAAGCACTCGATAAGTCCAAGTGGGAATTGTTTCAGTCGCCAATTTAGGTGTGACAGAAACTATACGGCCCGGGAATTCGTAACACGCAGACTAATTCGTTCCTAGTTCCCATAGTTGTCTACGAAACAAGCACAATACTTCCCTTCTATTACTGTCACTATTTTCTCATAGTCTCTTATTTCAACGTAATGAGTAACAGGGGCATTAAATAGTGCGGCTTACGTGGACGATACTTCCAATTTAACTGTGTCAAAATTTGAATTCAAGCACATTAGTTATCGATTCCGCACAAGTAAACGACCGTGCGCATCCATCAGAAGTAGTCGATCAAGGATCGCTCTTAGCATTTTTATTCCAAGCTGGACTGAGAGCGACACTGCGTGCACCTCAAAAATAAACAATTTTGATGAGTGTTCAACTGTCCCAGACGCCTTATGAATTAGCATTGCTTTTGACATTATCGCTTCGAGTATTTCACATACATGAGCCCGACATTTAGGTGACAAGGCAAGCAGAAAGAATCCCTCTTTGAACAAAGCAATTGCAGTCCCACAAACCAAGAATGGCGTAGGCTATATTTAGCAAATTCTTTGCTACAAAACTATCATCATTTTCATAGGGAGATGGGCTGTGAAGGATGCCAAAAAATGGAAAGAAGAAAAGAAAGGAATATTTAGGAAACAGCTAGAAAAGCTAAAAAAATTAGGAACAGGGAGCAGAAAGAAGACGTAGATGTCTAATCAAAATCCTTCCGGACTTGAACGTCAGGGACAACTTTGAACGGAGCGAGAAAAACCAGTTACGGGGCAAGTTGGCGAGAATCTGGCGCGAGCTACTATGCCAAGCTGTTGTTTTGCTGAAAACGGAGGGCGTCACGTTGGAGACCACACACAAGAGAAATCGACTACCCCAAATATCGAGCAGTATGACAACATCAAAGCACACCCCATCACGAAAAGATGAGGCGCGCTGCGAATATAGCTCTCGAGGGATAACAAGAAAAGTGTGAAGTTCAGAGGAAAGGCATTGGTTCCAGCACATTCATCACTTACATTGACGAGCTTAAAGAGTTCCGGAGAGATTGTTTGAGCGAAGCGGGGATTTTCTGAGTTCCGCTCTCCATCATTCTTCAGCTGACAGCTTTTCTTTTCAGTGAGCCTCACACCTTTTTCACCATGGCTTGGGTCGGCCTGCGCCTTCACGCCACCTCCAGTTTTTTAGGTGGCCTTTCACATTGATAGTCGGATTTGTAATCAGGCAAAAGGCTGCACAGAGCAGGGTACTTATTGAAAACCTTAACATATCGTCAATGTAACAGTCAAAAAACAGGACAACCTAACAAAAAGAAAAAAAAAAAAAAAACTAAACCCAAAAAACAAACAAATCAACCAACACAAATCCCACAGCAGCAGCGCAACAATCGACCACGTTGCTTCTCTGGGTCAAAAGAACTCTGCCAATGACTTGACGCCTATAAAGATCTTCTGACATTTGGCGCGGCAGAAGGAAAAACGTTTAAACGCAAAATTTCCGCTGTCAAAGGGCAAAATCTCAGAGTTTCTCCACAATACAACAGTTGCCAGTGAAGTAAGAATGCTCGGCGCAACTAAGTTGCTCGGACCTGACAGTTCTGAACGTGATTCAGGAAATTAATATCAAGATCACGTGAACATAACGCTTTGGCCTCAATGCAGCATAAACGGAGGGCATGGGTAATGCGACAAGGTCATGTGTCACGACTTAAAAAACTTAAAGGAATTCGTTCACCTACGAAATAAACATATCTCTCTTGCGTCCACTCTCGGCAAGAATTGATACCTCACCCTGCTTCCTGTAAAGCATAAAGCAAAAAATAAGCGATGATTTTGGAAGTAATCCAAACAACAATGAGGCTATAAGAAATTCGAATTCCCGCCGTAAAACTGTCACAACTGTTGGCGTTGGGGAGCCAACACGTGAATGTGTTGAAGCGTAAAGGTGGACGGGTTTCATGTTAAACCTCCAGAAATTGCATGTGGCTCCGCACCTGCCATGCAATTCGTCACCGAAGCACTTCCGGTCCCGCCCATCGTGGCCGACGCCGTCCTGCAGATGGTAAGAAATAGTTTCCCGAGCAGCTTGTACTAAGACAATTTAATTTCTTTCATTACCTTGCGGGGAATTCTGGAGCTTCGGCAAGATTTCTCACCTCAGCAGTCGTCCCCTGCTCAGGCACTGAATAGTTGCGGACAATCCTCATTTGTGATGAAATAAGTGGATGATAAACCTCAAGTCGAGTACAAGGACGCCTGCTTTTTTGACCCGCATTCGGCCAAATTTTGAGGAAGGATCATCGAGAAATTTTCTGAGCGTGGTAGACACAAGTGGTGGACACTCATGGTAGATATAAGACCGGTCAGGAGTTGTAACAAAAAAGATAAAATTAAAATCAAAAATTTGAAAAAGTGTTGCAGGACTTTCTTTTCAAGCCGATAAATGAGGATTACAAGAAGGGCAAGATTTTCCTTGAAGACTTAAGACGACCTTTACTCGGTACTGGATCTTAGGAGGTCTTTCACTGCGGCACCAATGCCTTTAGGTACATCCACATGTTCAACAAGGGGCTCGATGCCATTTCACCTACTCGCCTGTTTAAAGATAGCAGTCCCCGTCAGTAGCAGTCGATATTGTTGTGGCAGTGCAGAAGCAATTTTCGTAGTAAATCTCATAATAAAATATACCCAATCACCATCATTTGGCTAATCTCCAAAGCCACTCACTCGACTGAAAAACATTATAGTTTGGTTGTTTACAGCAACATTTTTTCACCTGGACATCAATCTATTGCAGTGAGCGACCAGCTCAAAAAACTTCAAGCGCTATCGCAAGATACGGGAGCATCTCTAGGAGTAAGCCTAGGAGGGGCAGGAATTCCGGTGGATTCTAAAAATTGCTCATGGGCATGCCTACTTTCTCCTGCACCTCGCTTCCATTAAAGCAACAGTTCAGGGAGGGTCCGAAAATTTCAATGCCACTACTACTGAGGGATACACGAGCCCTAGTGAAGAACATATGCAGTGGAAATAATAAACGAACTTACCTCAGAAACTCAAAAACAGGGTGGAAAGTCCCTCAAACATGGGTGTTCTTGGGGATTTCCCCAATCCCGCCCCCTTGCCGGCCGTCATTGGACGCGTCGGCAATCGTGCTCGTTTTGGGACCACAGGGAAAATTGATTGAAAAATGGAGCGCGTTTACAGCGGGCACGTTCAGACAACTCGTCCAACGTGCGTCTTTATCCATTGCTGAGCGGCAGAGGGAGAGTACCTGTCTAAGACCCTCCCCGACGTTTTTTTCCAGTTTTTCATACATTAATCGTCTGGTTTTCATCTACAACTTCATTATTGGTGGTTTTTTCCCGCGAAACCGTTCCTGAACTGTTGCTTTAAGGCTTAATCCACGATCGTTCAAAGTCGATTTTCAAGTGGCTTGCTACACCATACCCGCCATTCTTGCAGTACGCGCAACTTTAGTTGACAAGCTCTTTCGTCAATTTGCGTCGAGTTCACGCCAGTTTATAATCGCTCTCTCAGAACTTCCGTTTTGCTTCCACATATGTGCTCTCGTCAATTTAATATTGCGAAAAGCCGGAAAATGTTAGAGTGTCGCAAGTGCTTTGAACGCTCTGATAAGGTATTTATAGTCCAATTTTCGCACGCACGCTTCCAGAGTTCCAATCATGCTGTTTTAATGCAACATCTATTCGAAATTTGTTTTGTCATTTCCCCATGAACCTTGCATGCTCACATGCAGATCTCTAATTTGTACTGGCTCTATGCTGAGAAGCATCCGATTTGTCAAGGAAACGAGATGTGTTTTGACTAATAATTCACATTCTGAAGGTAACGTGCTAAACGAAAGCGGACAAGCGAGGGGAGGGGAGGGGATGGCGAACAATGAAAATGGAAAAATCAGGCGGAAACGCGCAGTAAGCCGACGACACCTGAAGTGCAAAGCCAACTTCAAGCACCGGCTTCAGCAGGGTCAACCGTCCGTTCGAACTGTTCGAACGAAGGGGTCGCATTTTGGTCGGAAGGGGGTCGCAATTTCGAGGACTGCCAGCCACAGGCGCGTGCGTGGCGTATCCGAGGGCAAGACTTGCTTGTGCAGACCGCATTAGATTCGATTTATTATGCACAGAGAGCAGTTTTAGGCAAATTACGGTGTTTTCCTACGCAGTAAAGAAGTGTTGAATGCATCCTTATGAAAGGTTTGACTTCTCGGGGCTGAAAATAAAGTTCTTCAAAGACCTAATTTTTTGGGGCGCTTCTTCTAGAGAACTGTAATACATGAGTAAGCGTAAATCTCGTAGTCTTCAAAAATGTCTTCAAAAATGTCTTCGCCCTCTCCCAAACAAGTTCTTTGAAGGAAGTTATTATTGCTGAAAGCTCAAAAACTCGCATGTGCTGCTCAAAAACCTATGGGAACAAAATGTTCGAACGTGTGATTTTCTCGGAAAATGGATTTTGAAAAACGGGTTCAAAGCTTGTTTAAAGAGCAAATCCTGTGCTGTTTTCACCACCGTGAAAAAAGTGGCATTTCAGAAGTGGAAAATTAAGTGATGTAATTGCCGCTGAACGAGGCCGATAAAAGCATCGGCGTTTTGCACGTGTGAGAAAAATATTCCGAAGCGCGAGACAATATGTTTTTTATAAAAGGGGTCCAATCACTTAGAACCTTTTTATACTGTCTTTGTAGAGAAATATTTCAGGTTGCTTTTCCTGCAGTGCTGGATTTCGAGCAGCTTTCGCACAAAGGGTGCCATACGGAAATAACTGGGCCTCTCAGATTGATTGGAAAGGTGCGCCTTCGTTAGAATCTTTCGTGGGTTTTTCAAACTTCTAACAGAACCATACTAGTTCGGAAGAGTTAGGTAATCCCTGAACAGTGACATTTCACTGAAAGCGCCACTTCAATGCGCAGCAATCAAAATCTACCAGAACAGAGGTCCCAAAAAATACGTTCCCAAGAAGTTATTCCCCTCTAAAATTTTTTCTTCGCCGCGTCCCGTTCTTCCAGCGCCCGGGTGATACCTGCCGCGCTCCAAGGCCGACGCGACGACGCGCAGACGCTTTCTGGCGCAACGGATTCATGTCTAGCACTCTTATTAACAAAAACAGGGGGTCGCAACTGGACCCCCTCGAGAGCTAGGGGGTCGCAAAAATCCCGAAAATGTTTCGAACGTGACGGTTGACCCTGCTCCCCCCCCCCCTTCGGCTCAACATAGTGCAAGTTGCACTGAATTACATGAGTCGTTGTTATTTGCCTTCAATGTCCGTTTTGCAAATGTGCTCGTATTTTTCTCGGGGTTTTTTCTTCTTCGTTTAATATAGAATGAATACAAAAAGCTAAATGAACTCGTTAATATATAATGAGCAATAGATGATGTTCGACGGGAAAATGCGACCAGCGGAGAGAAAAGCCCTGACGGGCCTATACGAAATGTGAACGTAACGCGCTTGCGATTAGGCTACATGCCCGTAACGACCTGGCAGAAACTTTGAGTGTGGGACGGACGCGTTCGTGACGCCCCTATGATGTCGATTCGCTTGTGATTGGTCCGGTAGCTAAAACACCCGCCGCCGGGTTGCGGCTAGAGGGTCAAAATGGCAGCGGCGCGACATGGCGAAACGGCGATGCCACCGCCCAACGCATGCAGAATCTCGTCACCCAGCATGGAATCGCTAGGGCAGAGAGCGTCGCATTTTGCAGCTCCTTAGACTATTCTTTCCATCTTTTCTCCACCGACTCTGCCACTAACCGCTATGTAGCTTCATTTTCCAACCGACTTTATGAACAACACACTTAATAAATGAAATAACTTCATATGTATTTGATTTGTTGCTCCGCCCATTGAGTGATCGCCTAATCGCCTACTCGCCTAATCGCCTAATCAACCGTATATTTTTCATTATAGACTAATCGCCTAATTGCCTAATCGCCTAATCGCACGTACGATCGCCAACTATGACGCTCCATTGGGCCCCGTATCGTATCGTATATGCTCGCCTTCCTCGACGATCCCACCAATACGTCTACCAAATTCGCGTCCGCCCCTATCAGCTTGTTCAGTGTTCACGCTGCCTTCGTCCCACCTACGGACCAATCTTAAGCAATGATTGCCCACGATTTTTGTCGATCTGAATAATACACTAGTCTAGTTAGCTATCTATATTATTTTTTATTTTGTCAGTGTGATTTTATGCATGCAATGGCCATTTGGAATGTTGGCACACACCGAAATTATCAACTATCATGTTTTATTTTTACCATTCGTTATCACCATCTTATCTATCATCATTATTAATGTATACGTATCCCCTGGAACTCAAGCTTGCATCTCGACAGTTGTGCAATTTAAAAAAAAAATGCCAAATAAATCAAGCCTAATGGCACCTTCCGTGGGAACACGCGATGCTCATAATTTAACCTGTCGTCTGCTGTGGGTTGCTAAAGGGGAACCAATTCTGCTAATTTGCGAATGTTGGCAAATATCTCATTTTGTGCTTTCATTGCAAGATTGTTAAGATTCAAAACTGGAAAACAAAAACATCACAGATGGGCAGCAGCGGTTCAACCACACAAAAAGCTTTGCCCTGAGCAATTGTGGTATTATTATTTGGAAGCACATGAATAATAATAAAAAGTGGTGATTAGATACTTTTTAATGTTTTTTTCAAAGTTGGAGATTTTTCGTCTACCATTCACAGAATTCTATGCGATCTGCAGAGGCGTCTCTAGTATAGGCTAGGCGCCTATAACCAGGGGCCGTAAAGTGAATACCGCTGCAACATACCCTGAAGTCTCCCTTGTCCTGTTCTAGGGCTTAGGCCCCTTTCTGCACAGAAGAGACATATTTCGCGACTTCACCAGACTCAGTTTAAAATTCACTGCCACCACAATGCCTCTGTATTTCGCGATGGCGCCGATTTTTTTAGCACCCGTTTTCGTGCTGAACTCACAAAGAGTTTGCAGATTACGCAAAGGTCATGAATTTGTGAAGCGTTTTTCCTACATTGTTCCTAGTTAAGGTCTTAAAGAAGGTAAAATAAATTTGATATTATGTTAAAAATGTGAAGGAGTGGATCGATAAACGACGAAATCTTCAGCAGGGGAGGCAATTCTCAGTGCCACGAAAGAGCTCGAGAGCGGACAAGATCTCAAGGTCGGCAATTTTACGCCGAAGCGGAGATGACAGCGCCAGCCGACGACCACACACACATAGACGCACAACTGCATAAAACATGAATTCGATCGATGAATATAGATAGCCGCTTTTTGGAATGACAGCAGCTACCTTCTGACTAATTAGAGCTGAATGCTTCATGCCGTGCAACGACGGGCTGCAGGGATTCAGGGCTTCAGCAGGTAGGGGTAGGAGGCGGGGTTAGAATCACGACCGCGGCGGCTTTCTACGCCTTTAATTATCCGTGAAATTGAAGGGACTCGGAGGGATGACGCGGCGACTCGGCCAATGCAGGAATATGCTGCCAGCACTTAATGATTTATTGCGGGCAACCGAGAATGGCGTTTGAGTTTGAAGAACGGAATCAGAAATTAATAGGCAAATAAAAAGCTATCGATTCCTCTAGAGAGCTCAGGAATAGCAGCCAGCGCTGGCTCGTGAGAGGGACAAGCACAATAGAGCACTGGATTTTATACAAATTTCAGCATGGATGGGAAATGTTTGGCTTTTTTCCACCTCGGGCACAATTACGGTTAGGAGCAGGGAAAATGGTTCTCGTCCCTATCATTTTGGAATGAGCGAGGATACAGAATGTTTTCCACACTGGACAGGATGCGCCATGCACTCGCATCTGGAGTCGTCACGGTGTCACATCTCTAGACAAAGCCTCTGTCCTTTACCTGCGAGGGTTGGGAGACTCCAGCAACTGCACCCTCAACCCTATACGGGGATGGTTTGTTTTTGGCAGCCGTGCAAACTTGCAGTGCCTTTACAGTATGCGCCAATGCATTCAGCACACACAAGGGATTACTATCAATTTAATCAACAAATTATAAATTGATAGAAGAGTGATCTCAACAAAATAAATACAATAAGTAAAATAAATTGACCTGTAAATAAGCAAATCAAAAATTACTGCAGTACAGTGCAGGAACACAATGCTGAGTCAATTATATTGCTTCTCATAACTAATTATAACCAGTAAACAAGATAAATTGGAGTAGAGGGAGCCACTGGCTGTGCTTGGCGTATGAATAGTAATCTCATGATTCCAATTCGTTCGCGGATTGTCAGTGGTCCCTCTCGCTTAAGTTCTTCTACCCTCAAGCCGCCGTCCTCTGTAGGCCTAGCAATAGAGCATACGGCCTTGTTTCGGATCATTATCTCGCTAGAGTTTGAGGCTGATTCGGCTATCTTTACCAAGCGCTAGTTCAAACTAGGTGTTGTCGAAGCTTCCACCCATTGTATAATCAACGCTTTTATCCTGATCTTTGCGTAAGGATGGAGAGCAATGGAGTGGCTCCGCCTAACTTCATCTCCACCAAACACCGATATTAAAAAAGTGATTTTAATGGTCAGGGTCACAACCGCGCTGGAGCAATGTGCTCACACCGGCTCTCCTGCTTCCACTGCATGTTTGGAATTGAACGTGAGGCACTTGTAGAGGGCACCGAACCAGATTGTAGCTTTCTGGATGGAGTGCTATTAGATTTTCCTGGAACGAAAGTCGCTAATCTCCAATTTTGGCATCCAAAAAATCTCAAACATCGCTCCATTCATTAATTATTACTAGAAACAGTATCTAGTTCTGCTTACCTGAAAATCAATCAATTCTCAATTTAGCTATTTTATCCCTTGGATCCCTTTATTTATAAATCCAGTTAGGAATATCAGCTATTAGTACCTTCAAAGCACATATTATCTTAGAAAATCTCGGAATGGTCTCTGAAATTCCGCGACCAGTTCTCTTTTATCATGTGAATGTTTCTGTCTACATAATTCGAACTATAACGCGGACAATGGAAGCAGGTGTGACCAAAGATCATGAAACAGGTTTCGCTTTGAGCGCTAACCTAGAGAAGAAAGGATACTTGGTTTAGGGAGCGTTTTCTTGAAAGATTGATGCGGACTTCTTAGGGATCGGTCGAGGAGAGAAGGAAGGCTGAGAGAACTGGTTTCCAATGATCTCGGACTTACATAAACCCTTTCCTGATTGTTGCACTTGAAAAAACCTTCATTATTCTTATGTGGTACCAGAACAGGAAGTAATCAGGGTGAAAATCGCTTGAGGAAAAGACAACGGCTCGTCGAGGATTTCTTTCACGCTCTCCGATGCTCACTCTCGCCACCCGCGAGCCGTCTGTGCTCTCCGCGCATGCATTCACTCTCGACACTACTCTCGCACAGTAGAGAGCCATGGTCGAGGAATTCCTCGACCGTTATTCACCCTGAAAGTAACCCTAATTATTAAGCACTATTAAACTCATTTTGTCCGTATTTTCGATCTTGAGCCTGCCAGAAAGGCACGTTGTAGAGTTTAAAGGGTGGTGATAGAGAAGTAAATCTTAGGCCTAGCAAGTTAGAGCCAAAAATGGATGAGGTTGGAGTCTGAGAGAATCCTTCATTTCGTTGAGAGATTCTTCTGCGGAGCTTCAGCGTGAACAACAAAAGAGAATAACGTGTCAACAAACAACACTAGAAAGAGATAAAAGCTTGATTTGCATCTTCTTCTAACAAACACTGCTGCCTCGTCAACATCGAAGGCTTATCAGTGACATGAGGTTGACGAGCTGAAGGTTGACGGCATATGGAAGAAAATGAGGGAATCGCTGGGGAGGTTAGCATTTCGTCACTCCCATGTCTCGAATACTCCCCAATAATTTCCTCACCTTTCACCCCTCAAGATCTGAGTGTCGAGCTGGATTTACATTCATTAGATCAAAATCGAGCTCCTGTCCTCCCCCTGTTTTTTTTACTTTTCCAACGCGCTTTTGTGAAGACGGTTTGGTTGAGCATTATAGTTAGTAGGAATGAAATGGACAATTATGATTATGCTCTGGTTTGTTTCTTACGGACGCGCTTTGAGGCGTTACAAATAAATAATAAATAAAGATGATCACATTGGTCGGTTACCTATCTGAAGGCTTGCTCCACAGCTAGACTTTGACTAGCCACATTCGTAAAGTCCGCGTCATAGACAAGACGATAAACAATTTTCATCACGTGAAAAGTCCACCTCCCAATAATTTGAAAGAGAACCAAATGTCATAGTTGTGCTTTTCAACGCGACCTTATCACTCATCTTTCGACCCGAGCAATTCGAATAGTAGGACATTGGAACTTGACTTCCGAATGTTCTACCCCTGATCAGAAGGCGAATTCACGATGAAAAAGCAACCCATTTCAAACTAACCTAGGGATGGTGTGAGTGGTACACGAAAGAAGAAAGAACCATGAGAAACGGCCCAGAACCCGAGAGAATGGTACCCCTTCCTTGCCCGTTGATTCGAGCATTGATGCGACTCTCATCGCTGTGCCCTCTTCAACACTACGCTCTCTCAGCTATCTAATCACTCGCCACGTATTGAACTACGGCGAGTGATCAGATGATCGGTGGGCGGAGATCGCCGGACCCGCCAGCTTTGAGGCATGATAGGTCGCCGAGGTCAAATTTTTCCATGCGAATTGCGCGTCAGTTCGCACCCTCAGGAGGTCCGTGGGTCCCTCAACTAGGTCAGTTTCCCTTTCTTCGACCTTCATTCTAATCGTGAATTCCTCCTTTAATTTCTCGACAGGTTCTTTAGAGCAACTCAAATTCCTCAGACTCCTATGTAGCTGAGTCAATAGGGGGGAGTCGTGGTCATTGAGAAAACAAGCAGCACATACATTAGTTGGAGGGCTCGTATGCTTTCATTTTTTTTACTATTTTACTTGTTACTTATTTGGACAGTGCAATTAGATTAGCTTCTTACGGCAGCTCAATACGAATGAGGTGGTGCAAGGTGGCACGTGAAAAAAACAATGAGAAAATGGCCCAAACTCGAGTAATGCGGAATCCGGTTCTTGCCCATTTTCGGGCATCAAGCAGCGCTCATCGGACTGCCCTGTCTAGCGGTCTGTGAAGGTCCAACACCTTGCGAAGCCGGCGAGGTGTTAACCAATCAGTGGGCGTGCGGCGTCGAAGCGGCGCTGCTAAATTGCAGGGGCATATACTTGGCTGCGAGGTTGCGTGTTGGTACGCACACTTAGTGGCGCGTGTCTTTCGACTAAGAAAGTTCCCCTTCTTCGACCATCGTCCTTATCGGGTGAAATCCTCCTATAGAATCATTCATGTATTTCATTCATTCACAATTCCCCTCTATGGAAAACTGGCTAGTATTGAGTAAGAAGGAAAAAATGAACGAGAAAAATTAGATTGAACACTCTTCAAGCTAAAATTTATAAGTCGTTCATAAAATTTTCAATGAAAAAAAAACTTTACAAAAAAAGCTTAAGCATTACATCATATACTGCCGGATTGAATATTTGAGAGAATATTAGGTAGTCATGATAGCTACGGTTTTAGATTTCCACGTGCAAATGATTCGAAGCAGAATCCCAAAATATCGACTCCTCTAGCTGGGCTGATTCCCGACTTTCAGCTTAATTCGGCAGCACTTATTACGCCGCGATGAATAGGTGAATTGAAGCGGCACATTCCTTTATTCAAGTCTAAGCGCTCTATTCTATGCTTGCCGGAAAGAGCTTCCGAGCAAGGCATTTGCGGAACGCGATCGACTACTCCCAGCCATACTAGGGAACACTTCAGACATTCTAAGAAGTTCTTCTTTACCCGTAGCGCTAACGCTATGAGGACATTTGTGATGCGAACTTAGCCATCCAGCTGTTTCTCTTAAAATAAGCAAAGCAAACTGCGTATTGGGAAGTGGAATTTTTTGTACAATTTTCACACGATCAGCTTTCTAAAATACGCCTTGCGCTAGTCCTGAGCGCGTTCAAATTTAACTACTATTTTGAATGAAAGTGAAATGCGTGGCGCGAAGAAGAACTTTGCAGCTGACATTTCAGCCTGGTCGTCTCCGTCAGAGCCTGAAAATTCAGAGATCAGTGCGACTCAGACTCAGAGACATCGCAGACATCAGGCGAAGCGTTAGCTGAATAAAGTTCTTCTATCATCTGGCGTGGCTCCAAAAGCAACTCGAAGAGGATGCTTCAGCATATCTATCCTTATCCTCATTTTCCATTTTCATTTCATTTTTTTTTCATGGCAACCCGCGCTTTTTCGAAAAGGTTGCCTGCATATTGTAGGGACGCATGTATGGACCACATAACCATCATTCGGCACGAACCC
>MU893065.1:0-13898 GCA_036418205.1 Ostertagia ostertagi
TTTTTTACAAAAAAAGTTTGAAAAGGTCAACATTATATGGTCTATGAATGGTACGGAGTAAAACATGATATACACAAGGGCACGTTGCAAGCAGCACACATTATTTTTGTACGAGTTTCTTTCTTTGACATCGCGCAGTATCTACATCGCCGACGCGTTTTTAACTGTAGTGGCATATGGTCCCCAACGTTGATGATCCTCCTGAAATTTTTTGGTGGCCTCCCCATGCCGGGCTTGCGCCTGTTAGCCGTCCTTTCCCTCCCCTGCGCAATCATTTGCTGAGCAAGAGGAACAAGGAATTTGATCAGCTTCGTTTTCTCGTGATGGATTTCCTGATATATTATCCATGCGTTTACAACCGCCACCTGTAGTATTTTATAGTACACCTTACCACCATTTTCTGGAACGTCTATTGAAGTCGTAAAGTGCACATTTTTGATCAGAGATCTGGTATGGACCCGAGGTTTCCGCAGCGACTTATCTGTGGACTCAAGATTCCCGCAGCGAACAATGTTTGTGCTGCGAAACGCGAAAAAGTCGCTTTCTGTCCTAGTGAACCACACCCACCTGCGGTAGGACTTGCTCTATTAACTTACGCAGGATGACTCGCTTTAGCTTCTGACGATTATTTGTCATAGTAGAATTAGAAAGCTTCTATATGTGCACAATTCAGCCATCAAATGAGCCCTCCTGCCTCAATATTCCCTGGAACTGTGGTAGTGTCTTTGACTACGAAGTGGGACACATGTGTCCCACCAGTAGTCAAAGGGTTAAGGCCTAAAGGCATGCCCCAGGATCGAATTGGTGTGGCTCTTGCACACGAATGCGAATGTATTGGTGCAAGTGGGCCGGCAGTGAAGAAAAAAGGAAAAGAATCCGTCGAAAACGCTTAGGTTAAGGGCTCACTCACCTTCCTAATCGGCTGTGCTAAGGGAATGAGAGACTAAGCGCGGAGAGGAGAGTATGAGGCGAGAGAGCGCAACAGATGAGAGGGCGCCAGACAACAGCCTGATAAAAAAAAATTGCAGCTGCTGCAGCTCACTTTGCAAGGCCTAGCGCTCTTGTCGGTGATTTCCGTGCACGGGAATGCCACATCTGTATTGTCATCTAGGGGTCTGCCTTACAGGCCGAAGAGAATTCTTAACATGACCTCACTCTGGAGTGTGCGTTAAGCTGAAATTAATTAATTAAGCGGAGGTATTCACTTCAGGTGCTTTGCTCATGAGCGACAGTGGTGTAGTGGCAAGTGGCACGCTTACCACGCGAGCGGTCCGGGGATCAAATCCTGGGTCGTGAGTCGCCCGGCCAACCATCCCTCCGGGGTCGGTTAATTGGTACCAGACTTGTCTGGGAGGATAAAAACACTGACTTGTACATCGGCTGGCCCCCGCAAGTCATTGTATAGGCCACATCGCATTCAAACGCCACTACGAATGTACAAATGGAAGTAGAATGCGTGCCGCATCCCAAAAAGGGATTGATCAACGGCAAATGCTTTATCCTTTATCCTAACTTTGTTCATTATATTCCCATGAATCGGATAAATTGTGTTAGTACTCCCCAAGGGTCTCAATCTCTCGAACCTCGATTTCTCCTCATAGATTTTGTAGATTTACTCGTTCGACGAATGAGGATACATACAAGTCTTCGAGAAGGGCTGAAGCTCATAGCCATCCAATTGAGACGCTGAAACTCGCTCGTCCCTCCTTGCCGTCTTCCTCGCGCCTTTTATCACCGCCCAGTACCTCACTTTTGAAGCTGTCTGTCAGTCAAAGACAGTCTTCGTTTCATGTTGTCCCTTGCTTCTAGTTATGGGTCCTAGCAGGGAGGAGGAAGAATGCCGGGAACAAGTGGCTGAGGGAGGGGCGAGAGGATGGCGGCCGCGAAAACGTGCCGAAATCGATAGGCGGAGCGAAGCCGTCAGAATGGCATGAGCTTTGCGGTACAAGTTCCTTCTATTCAACACCAGTCATAACTAGAACTGCTGCATTGCCGTCGTTGCGATCTGCGTTTCCCCCTCCCACGCAATGCTACTAATCGATACTCACTGATCTGACGGACCCGTGGAATGTTCTGCTACCGATTGTTCTGCATCTGCGTACTGCTGCGACTCACTCACGGTACGTTCAGATCGTCAACAGCCTTGTGGCAATTCATGGCTTCAGTTCTTTTCGCAAGCCTCCAACTTGTACTCCATCTCTAGACTTTTCCACTGGCGCCTTAAGGGAGACTTCGCGCCTTTAGGCTAAATGTCTAGTTTTATTTGGAAGCTTTACTTTTAATTCGAAAATGTCCTTCATTGTGCTTCGAGTTGAAACCATTCTTGCTGCGGCTTTCTCACTGCCGATATCCGAACCAGGACTGAATCAAGTCATTTTTTTTCTTTTGTAAAATCAGGGTGTACTGTATTATGGGCGTTTACTTCGTAGTAAATATTTACCATATCCTCGATTTTTTCACAAACAGAGCGCGAACGCTTTTTATCCTGGCTCTCACCAGTTTTGCTTGTCGTGCAATTGATTGCAACGTTCAAGTGCAGCTCTGATGTCTCTCAGACGGCGCAGGCCTTTCTTTTCACTGGTTGCATATTTTTTTGTATCATTGTTGCATGAGAATGCCTGTGACGGGCAGCATTAATTGACCCATGAAGGCATTCTACACGCCCACGTGCCTATGACACGCCTCGCGATTGCCTAGGTTTGGGTTACCGCGCTCAAGCAGAGGTGTTAATTACCGTAATGGTCCGGAAAAAATACAGAAAAATTTCCAGTTTCCGAAAATAACCGAAAAAACCAGGACCAGATCAGACCAGATAACCAGATACGCAGAGTTGAGGTGAAGTGGTCCCCCGGTGATGTAGCGGTAGCACAATTGCCCTGCAAATGTAAACTTTCGCTCCAGCAGGAGATTCGGGTCGAATCCCGGCTGGGGCGAAAGTTTTGCCCACAACTCAGCATTCTTGTGATAACTTTCGCAACGCGAACTGCGGCGTAAAACAGCAGTTACCTATGAGAACCAAGTCAAATGCCAGCGACTTTTGAACGAGGCCCTTACCTAATCTTGGTAATAGTAGAAACACGGAATTGGGTGTTTCTATCAGCTCTCGCCTGCAGATCTTATAAAAATAACGAGTTCACCATCGATCAATCCTTTTTGGTATGCGCCATGCCTTTTACTTCGATCCACAGTCGCAGTGGCATTTGAATGCAAATTAGTTCATACGACTCGGGGTCAGCCGATGTATACGTTAACGTCTGGGTCCTCCTAGATAAGTAAGATATCAACTATGCGATAGTAATTTTCCTGTTTGTCTGAATGTCGTTGTTAAATAGTATCGTTGTTATTTCTTATCATAACTGAATGAATTGCACACTCATACTGCCCCAGCGCGTATCGCTCGAGGAGCATACTAAACTGATGAACATCCCTTAGAATACGGCAAGGGTCCCTAGCACAATCATCAGTTCGAGTAGGGTAATCGGCACAAACTGTGCCGTTGTTGGCCTAGACATTATTCTCGCGGAGAAATTGGTGGACCCTTGTGATCGTGGGACGTGCCTTTAAGTCCAGTTGTTATTTGAATGTCAACGTCAACGGTCCGACTAATCGACGTCAGTGATTTCTCAGCCAGGGCTCTGCAAATAAATGTTTTTTCCTAGGTAGTATGGGTGATCTATGTCGTCTTTGTTTTCGCGTTTCGGTAAAGGAAGATTCTTGTATGGTTATAATCCAAGTAAGCAAATCCATGCAGCAGTAGCTTTGTGGTTAGAGGTCTCGTCGCTATGTGCATCATTCATGGCACTTATGAAGAGTATCACTAACGAGTAACAGTATTCCTGCATTATTTTTGAGAACCAGTTGTTGTGCAAATAGCTATAAATAAATAAATAAGTAACAAGTCTAAAAGGCGATAATCAAATTCAATCTTCACCGCCATACTCTTATAGCCTTCGGCGCTGCCTTGCATTACATTTGTAGAAGAAGGGTAGTGTCACAAAAAGCTCCGACAATCACAGAAGCTCTACTCTTTACGGGTGGATATCCAACTTTGGGCTCCCGAACTTATGCTTCACGTGCGGATCCCCCAAAGTACAATAGGTCTACGATCACATTCTTCCCTTATTTGTTTTACGCTCTGGAAATGGCTCCACCATTTCTGGCCGATGGCGCCATTTGTAGAATCCGCGGAGCTAGACAGGATAATGTTCATTGGACCCCACGGTCACTAGGCAATCAATTTGCTAATTCTCATTAATTTGCTAATTCTGAATCATTTCATTTCCCATTGATGAGAATGTGGGAGTCGTTAACCAGTTGAATGCATGTAGACACCAGAATCAAACCCATTAGCCACCCCTCTCCCTCTTTTCTACCCAACGTCCTTGCTCTGCTCTCAATGTGGACTTTTATGTGATTTACGCTCAACATTATGAACAAGTCTCGAATGGGCTGTTAACTTGGTACTTGATTTACAAGGGCGGCTGACCGTAGCCATTTTAAAAAGTCGATTGCTGACATGGATTCAAAAATAACCCAATCGATATGAACTGGCGGCGTAGTAGTTCCTAATGAAGGTAAGAACGAAAATGCGTGCTGATGTAGAGGGATTCGGAGACGCACACTTGTCGGAAAGATTTTGCCACGGACATGCTAGAGAAAGCTGTGCAATTGAGCTATTTTTACCTCTTCCATGTCATTCCCAAGGGCACACTTCATTATGACATATTCTGTGAGAGCATCATCTTAAAGACCCATTTTCCGATTTTCTCGCTTTGGGATATTGCGCTTGAAAACGGAAGTAGATTTTGTAACTTGCTGGTTAGTAAGGAAGAGAAGTAATATGATTGCTAAAAGGCTCTAGAACACTTCCTCTCTGATGGTAAGCGAGGAGTTCGCAGCTTCTATTTGCGTTCCTTCATTGTGGCACCATGAGAAGTTCACATACGGTAGGGAAGCAGGGTCAACCGTCCGTTGGACAAAGTCCAACGAGGGGGTGGGGGTCGTATTTGGGGTGGAAAAGGGGGGTCGTATTTCGCGAGTTACAGTAAGGGAAGGGATGGGACGGAGAGGGATTAGGTTGTTGGCTGGGATTTTGAGTACGAAAATTTTGCCGTCACATTCGATATATACCCCCTCCCCGCTCGACGGCAATTTTGGAGGGAAAAGTGGGCGGAGTTGGGCTGTGTCGACTGGTCTCAGAATCAAATACTATAGAATCGCCCCTGATGGCGATGGCAGGCGAGGGTGGTGGAGGATGGTCGTGAAGGGTTAACCCTGAGGGGGGTCGTATCGAGGCCCTCTAGAAGGGGGAGGGGGTCGTAAAATTTTCGAAATCGGTCCAACGTGACGGTTGACCCTGCGTAGGAGGGGGCTGTAATAAGTTTGAGGTGCGGCAGTGTTTGTCTTTGTGATCAATGCATTCGCAGGGCTTCATCACTTTTCGTTTGCCCTCCTCATTACTGGTCACCAATTTCCACGTGGTCTTTCATTACCAGGTGCAATCCACACGTGATAGTCGCGAAATATGCCCTGAACCATCAGCGATTTCGATTTTGCACCTTTGCATTTCGATTTCGATATATACTTGTTCATCTTCGTTTCATTCACAAAGCCTCCTACCGTACCTGTGAGACGCTGCCTTCTATAATTGTTCAAGCTGTGCTAAGGTGCTGTCATAATAGTGAGATTCCATAGTTCCACCGCCATTGATCGTACTTTCTTTCTTCTGCAGCTCATGGGGCTGCTTTACTCCTACATATATGTCTAACGTAGCCGTAGAGCTTCTAGAACGGCTTTCGCGTTCCATTCAAATCATTGTAACCGACGTGGAAGTATCCGAGAATCACTACGACCGTGTAGAAAAAAAGGCAACGGAGTTATAAAAGCGCAGTGGTAGTGGTTAAAGCTCAAATGGGTGGTCGCAAGATCGATTCCTTTCCGAGTTTGCCTTTTGGTTCATATGCAATAACATAGCCAGGAACACCGCGAGCATCGTGACTTTATCAACGCTTCCATCTAATTTCCTGTATGATACCTGCGAACAGTTCGCTGGATTCAGGCACTAATGTTCTCGTCGATTACCGATGGTCAGCACGAGCCGTGGCGTTTCGTAACCACATAAACTGTGGAGTTTATGCGCAGAGGTATCCGGGCAGGGTGCTGCCAACAAGCATCGCCTCATTAACAGGCGCTCTTATGTAACAGCCATAAAGTGGAAAACCCAAATCGACCCGTCTAGGAGATCTCTCCTAAATTTTGAGAGCAGATTATGCTTGCTGCCCCATGTCGCGCGTGTCGATGTGTGGAAATGATCGGGTAAACCTCCGAGTCTTTTCTTGTGAATTCGGATTCACGCTGCAACCCTAGCTAAAGATGACTAATCTTATCTGCGTGATACTTTGATCGCTCTTTTACTTTTGCAATTATCCATGTGAATGCTTTTTAGACGCTATCGCAAAATACGGGGGCATCCTCCAGGATTTAGCTCGTAGGGCAGAACTTCGTGAAAAATGAAAATTTCCCACGCACCCTCAAGCCTCTCCTTCTCCACAGGCATAGGCACAGATCCGTTTTTACCAAAAAGGGAATGTTTTACGTCGTTTTGAAAGCATTTCCACTATCATGCCCTCGTATTTTGCGATAGCCCCTCTTTTTCAATTGCACTACATTGGTGGGAATTGAAAATCGCTCTATATTTACCAACCTTCACATTCTTTCATCAGAAATAGCTCACCCAAAATATAGCTCACTCCTTTCAATGTTTTTTGCGCCGGCAATTTCAGCAAAGGCGGCAGCAGTGGGTGGTTGAATAGAGGAAATTACGAGAGCTATGTGAGGCGAAACCTGTGAGGCTGTTCATTAGAAGTCCCTCGCTCATGCCTTCCATCCGCTGCATCTCTTCAAAGGACAGCAGCGGGATTTTAGCTCCTTCCCGAGCACTCGTCCATCATTCTTGTGCCGTTTTTCTGACGAAGAGAGGATTTTGGTGGAGCTGCAGATTTGACGCCTCAGTGCCTCCTCTCTGCACATCGCAGCGCCTTGCCGGCTGTCCAAAGACGGCCTTGCGTCGTCTTTGAAAAATGAGGCCAATATCCGGTGAGGCAAACGTGACTGCCAACCAGATTGGTTCAAGCTTTTTATAGGTGCTGAAGGGTTTGAGGGGAATGGGCTGTGGCGTATCATCCTAGCCAGTCTTGGCCAAGCCTAAACAGTCTTCGTAATTTCCATCTTTCCAATCGAAGCCCCAAGTGCATGTGGAAGAAACGCTAAAGGGCAAACACGCCTCAGCGATTCCCTCAGCATCTCATTCATCGGTGATATCTCGAATCTGTCAGCTTCAGAAGCAAACGGCCCTTCAAATATCTAACACTCGAGCTCGGGAATCCTTACCGCTCAGTATCTCTGCACAACCCTCGGAAAAGCTCCGACATGTCGAGACGTTTTACGTCTGCTAATATCCGTTTGCGGCCTCTTCTCGCTCGATTATTCAACGCGCAAGTGCTCGTGGTCGGGGGTGAATTCAATTAGGCCACAGGCCCCGTCTGAAAACGTCCACATAATTGGTGCTGGCAGCACATTGTCATTCCCCTCCAGAATATAGCCTCAATCCTTGGAAATCCGCAACTGAACCGATTCCTCGCCGAAATGAATCAGCGAGAGGGGGGGGGGCGGCATGTCCCAAACATTAGCAATGCATTGCTAATTCCCAGAACCAAACAACATAGATCCCAGCTCCGAATGAATCCGAAATGAGAGCTTGAGCTGTTTGATGGTGTGACTCGAGTCGTTTACGAGACTTCATTGAACTATTTGTTCCAAGAATGTCAGGTGTTGCCCTTGCCGTCGTCGTCAAGGGGATCCAGTAAAAGGGTAAGTCCTCTGAATCGCATAAAACATGCAACCGACTCCACCTTTTTGCCGATTAATCACTGCACGCAAGTCGAGTTAGTTCCAACATTTGCTCATGAGGGCTATAGATCACTCACCGCGGGCTAGCATGAGCCAATGAGGAAGTAGGAAGGGGAGGGCAGAAGGGTGCCCATTTGGTGTGATCAACAGAGGATTTTAGAGAGTGGAAAACAGTGAGGTGTAGGAAATCCTGGGGGACATTCAGGATATCCGAAAGCCTTACAGGGTCACGGAATGTGTAAATCTTCTGAATCTTCTGTATTTTCTCCCAGTTTTCCTGGGCCACGCGGGAAAGGTGAAATGGTCAATCCAGCCATTTGAAATGCGATGTACACCTGTACAGGTACCTCGAGAAAGCGAGTTCAAATCTTACTTCCTTGCGGAACCATGTCCTGAAGGACGCACAAAACAGGAAAGCGCAGCGGTAGTACCCCCGCACGGATGAGAAGTCGTGAAACTCGATCCAGTGTAGTCCATAATTTTCTATATTTTACCGATTTTGAAAACTCGTTCTAGCCTATATTTCCGAAAACAGCAAAAGTACGTACTCGCATTGAAGTCCTAGGAGCTCTTGTCTTTGAGCAGGGGTACAACCAGTATGAAAATCGGTCGAGGAAACTGCAACAATTCGTCGAGTATTTTCTCCTGTTCATTCACGCTCTCCCGCGCGTGTTCATTCTCGCTGCTCGCGAGCCGTCTGTGCTCTCCAGCCCCGTGCGTTCACCTCTCGCACTTACTTCTCGTCACAGTGCAAGAGGGCCGTGGTGGAGGAATTCCTTGACCGTTATTCACCTGTTTACAACCGTTTGAACTCTATACCATCCCCCAGAAAGTCGTTTCGTGTTACGAATGCAGATTTGAGCTTGCCGCTAGTCTCTCAAGGCACGTATACAGGCATAGATGTTACTTAGAGCCTGGGCTTCCAATTTGAGCTTTCCTTGTGAGCAGCTATCAATTCCGGTTCTCTTCCTCGTGCAATCCGGCCCCTCCGTCTATTCGCGTCTCTCGTGGCGAAGGTAGCTGAGGTTGAACTTTCAACCTAGCGAGTGGTTACTGTAGAGAGGGCGATAGGAGTGTTGGTAGAACCTACTAGGTCGTACCTCCTCAACCCGCCGGTTGAGTTTGTTAGTTGCAAGATATCGCTCGACAGGTGGCTCACCCTGTGACTTCTTTTGCTTTACATACTGCAGTTGTTTATTAGTTCTCATCGTGCAAAGATGATGAACAACAATGCGTTTATAGAAGGCCAAATGACGTTGGTTTTTCCCAGGGAAACAGCCACGCTTTACTGCGATTCCACAAACTATTGTGCAGCGTGCGAAATCATCAGGGTTTCTTTTGACTGTTATAAAAATGTAGAACAGCAACTAATATAGAACAGCGGGACCATCGAACGAAATGCAGTGTTTCTGTGAACAAGGCACACGATCACGATAAACGAAACGAATGTTATCAGCAGCCGAAGGGTTCACTGACACAGCTCTCTTCATAGGTTTACATCTGTCCCACGCCGAGCGTACCCTCCAGCTTCCGTGAACTAATTGCTGTTAGACTCCTATGGGAAATTCTACGCAAGTGAGCGAACGACCACGTTGTTCAACGACTTTGCCTTATTGTCTTTGTTCGCCCATGCCAACAAAGCTAACTATATTAGCGTCAGAGACCAGATTTTGGCACCCTTAAGGAAGGGAAGAAAGGGTGTTGTGTGCTTCATGTGTTCCTTATAGGCTTAGATAAGTTTATGTCCCGAAGCGGACTAAGCTCCAGCGCTATATTTTTGGTCCCGAACTTGAGCATTGCTCAAATATACTCTCTGCGATGTCACAATTTACGGTTCATAGGACAGTATTAGGAAAACGAATTTATTTGACTTACTTACATATTTATTTATATTTATTTATTTCTTACACGACTTGCACGAGGTTGATAATGGTTCCGTCGGCTAACGTTTTTGCCTTCTTCGGAGCCTAAAAAAGGTGGAAACCAATTTACGATTTATCCGACCAAATGTCTCCCTACCCTACGAGACCTTCGAGACCAGCTGAACCATCACATGACAAATAGGCAGATACAGTACCGTACCTTCCCGACAGGGTCAACCCTATCGTTGGTACTTTTTAGAATTTTTTACGACCCCCCTCCTCCATGGCAGATTTCATACGACCCCCTTCTCCTCCACCCCCCCCCCCGCACCACTGTCACCATCCTAACTGTTACCACTCCACAAATTTTCCACCAAAAATGCCGTTGAGCGGTGGCATAGTACTACCATGAAACCGCAAAAATTCCCCATATTTCCCTATTTTCCTCTCATATTTACTACATTTTACCTATTTTCTATGGGGGCATATACTCACCTGAACCCGCAAATTTTTCCCCACACGCTCATGTTACGACTCCCCCCCCTCCGTTGGTACTTGTTCCAACATAGGCTCCACTCTGCTTCCCGATCAGCGGAATCAGCTCACAGAACGACAGTATAGCGGATATCGGACTGACCGGAGTTCAGAATTCCGGTTGGAAGGCTAACCTATTAGTACTAGGAGAATCTGCATCAGAGGCTATGCTTCTTACTGGCAGTGATCCATCTTTGTGCTAACCGACTTCTGCTTCGGCTAAGCGTCTAAACAGACTTGCAAATTGGATGCTCTTCCGTCAAAATCGTCATTGTTGCATTTCCAGTCAGAAACCTGCTAATTGCAAGAAATAAGAATGGCTCCAGAAGACGGCTGCACGTGAATGTAACGATCTCATTCCCGAATCCTGTCAGGTTCAGATCGTTGATGTTTCCTAACGACGTCAATAGAACAACAGGCTGTGTTCTTTCCGGTGAGAGAACCATAAGTGGCGAATGCCGAAATGCTCGCTGCGTTAGTCGCGAGATGGTCAGTCTCGCTTGACAGCAGTATCCTCGAATGTGTCCTATGAAACCAAATTTAGCTCAGCGAAGAAGCTCCTGCCGAGCCGCTTACATTCTGATATTTTCAGATCATCCCTCCCTCTTGAAGTTCCTGTCTTCAGCAACAATTTATGATCAGCCAAGAACATTAAATGAGCGAATATCAGTTTGTAGGAGCATGCCTAGAATTGCGTTTAATTCCCAGTAGAGTGCTATTATTGGCGTTCAAAGGCATGCCCCAGAATTAAATTGCTGTGGTTTTTGAACACGAACATGAGCGTATTGGCCGAAATGGGACAGCACTAACTGAAAAAAAGGAGAAGAGTTCTCTCAGAACTGCTTAGGTTAAAGGATTGATTACCTTCAGTAATGCGGTTGTGCTAAGGCAGTAAGAGACTGAACACGGAGAGGGGAATGTGGGGCGAGAGAGCGCAACAGATGAGAGAGCACCACATAACAGCGTGAAAACATTGCAGCTGCTGTATCCTACAGCAAAGCCCTATTGCACTAGCCAGGTGATTTCCGTCCACAGGAGTGCTACATCTGTGATACTCCTCTAGGGCTCCATCCCACAGACGAAAGCGAATACTTGGAACACTTTTGCCTGGGTTGGGCCTTTAACCTTCTGGGTAATGTCATTTTCGTTATTTCTACTCAACTGACACCCCACCGCCTTAAATCAGACTTGATATTGAGCAAAGGAAAAGAAAGAGCATCTGGCGTTGATCGATTCCGTTTGGGATGCGCCACGTATTTCACTCCCATTAGGCATCGTAGCGGCAATTTAATGCGATTGGCTTATAGTAGGGCAGGCTGATGCACGAGCCACTCTTTTTTCATCTTTCCGAACAAGTTCTGTGCCGGTCACCCAAACGAGAGGAGGAAGATCAACATTTTGATCTCGAAGGTATACCATCGCAGGTCGCAACAAAAAATACAGATGTGTACAATACGGGCCGATGCCATTTGAATCGGGATTGGATACGTGGCGCATCTCAATAGAAGTGATGAACTCCGACTGTTGCGTTGGACCATAATTTTTCGAGCATATACGTTGATATATAGGATACAAAGCATATGTTTCGCTTTCTCTATACGTTTTTTATATGTCCTTCTAGCCCAGACGCTTACTTTTCTTAGCGTGCGCTGCACAATTTAGGGATATCTTTTAGTGATACAATTCTTACACTTTAGGCTCGAGCCTGTGTGCTTTATCCCAAAATGATGAAATTGTGTTAGAATCTTCCCTGGATTTTTTTCTATAGGCGCATTAATACACACCATTTTGCACTTACACTTAAAGTTTTCTTCTGGGTCCCTCACAGCCACATTTTTTATAACATCTACGAAATTACTGTAGACATCTGTGACTCTTAAACCTAGCACTCTAAAGCGCATTGAAGGTTCGCTACCAGGCCTTAGGATTTGTCTCGAGCTTTTTGAGGTATTGAGAAAACGATCAATATTCGTATAAAGAGCTTTTTGCCAGATTATTCCCTTCATCAGTGCCGCGTGGTCAACAACGTAATCCAGGCATTTGCAAGTAATCCAATATGTACGATCCTGAAAATAACTTCACACGAGGCGGAAGGACTGCTTGACGAGATCCCCAAAACGTAATTTTGGAGATGAGGAGTTATGGGAAGACGTGATTGCACCGCGGAACTGCTGATTGTCTTCTGATTTATGAGCAAGAATGACTTCCCCAGGAAGAAAAAATGTTCTTAAATCCAGTGGTGGCCTTCAAGCAATCTACGAAATTCATCTGCAGAAGCATTGGCGGACAACTTAGAAGATAGAGAACTCTCATCGTGCCCTTCGAGCGATGCATCAGCTGCTTGTTGGTGAAAGGCAGAGATGAAAAATCACTGGCTCAAAAGCATATTCTGCAGTTAACTGATGATCGTTTGAAGAAGCCACTTCGCAACTGCAGACTTTGCGCTGACTCCGCAGTTCGAGCCTGAGCTGCAGCTCTGAGATGTGATGCAAGCCCAGTTCGAAGGAATCACCATCAAGTATATATCCACCCCTCAACAGGTTACGACTCGGGTATGGTAAGAAGCAACAGAAATTCCACTTTGGTTAGTGGAAGCGACTTCAGCAGGAAAGGAATATAAACAAACCAATCAAATAATTTCATGCTTTATCGCATTGTTTTGTTGCATCTCTAATTATCGACCGCAAACTGAGCAATCCTTATGGAGGGTTCAGAGTTGGCGATTGTACGTGCTATTAGGCGATTAGGCGATTATTCTGTAATGAAAATTATACGCATATATTAGGAATTACAAACCTCTGGTGGTTTCTTTTGCTTTCTTCATTGTTCGTTAACTAGCCCGCCAGTCTACTTTCATTTCCGGCTGCCAAAAATCAAAGATCAAAGAAACAAAAGGCAGCAAATGCAAACTCTCCAAAACACAAAGCCTTCGATAAACCTAGGGGCTAGAAATCTAGCAGCATTCTTTGATTTGAGATTCATCAGCGCAACTCAATCAAATCAAAGAATGCTGCTAGTTTTCTAGCCCCTAGGATATCGAAGGCTTTGGGTTTTGGACAGTTTGCATTTGCTGCCTTTTGCTAACGCTTGTCTGAAGCCGCTGCCTTGTTGATGATTTACATTGTAAAGTAATTGAGCTGAAAATCAGGAAATCTTCAGTGGCTACTGTATTTTTTTATCGAAACTGTTTAGCGTTGGCACTTTTACGGGGAATTTTTCCACGACGCGTTCAGAAATTCAATAGTACATCTTTCCTCTCTCTTAATATGAATCCAATTTTGTAATCTTCGAAATGCCATGAACAGTAGAAATGCAAATATTGCTGTCAATCCCCATTTCATCGCGTCTTTCGTGCTAGAAAAAACGCAATAAAACTTACTGGCGTTCTTTGCAGAAATTTTGACCGTGGACAAAAACCAGGTTGCTCGAAAATATAAATTACTGCCAAAATGATGTTCCCCAAACTTTGGTATCATTTCGTAGTAATCAAAAAGTTTCCCAAAACCTAAACAGTCTCTCCCCAGGCTTGCACTTTTAGTGTAATTCATCGAACACGACCCCTTCCCAAAAATCACAAATGCAAAACGCCCGTTG
>MU893066.1:0-13043 GCA_036418205.1 Ostertagia ostertagi
GCTTAGGCGCAGAAAGGAGATACCCAGGAAGCCCTCATTTTAATTCTCTCCTGAGTTCCTGTCCCCTCATAGGCTTAGTCCTAGAGGATGCCCCGCGATAGCACCCCACTATAACCATAGAAGGGAATATTTTTTTAGAGGCAGATGATACGATATCGGTCACCCATTGGGAGTCAAAGTAGAGGTGCTAAGGGGTGCAGCATTGGCAAAAACTCTATGGTCAATAGCCCAAACCCGCTAAAAAACCTCTTGTTTCCCGTTGATTTCCGCGTTGGGCGAGCCTCATCGGGAGTGACGTCATCAATGTGAACGCTCACCTCTGCCTCTCTACTGAAGGCTAGAGTTTGACGACAAGGGACCAACTGCGATCGGAGGGCGGGAAGAGGGGCGTTCAAAAAGTTAGTAAAGGCCCCCCCAGGCCGCTGCGGGTGCACCCTTCGCCCGCGAAAGTGCCATATTCTGCTCCCTTGGTGGCCCAGCATCCCTTGTACTGGGCACATTTGCCCATCTTCAAGGTACAGGTTTTCGGGCCACCTGCCTTTGCAAATTTACCCGTATTTTTTGTTCACCTCTACCTTTCACTGTTTGCAATGGCTTAACCTTCGCAGCTATCTTCCTATGCTATGCCACAATCTTCTGTGTTATCCCATTATCTTCCCCAAAGTTTCCTTATGTGTGGAATGCAGAAATAACGTCTATCATCAATGGCAAACTGTCCTTTCGTTGTTAATTCCTCCAATAAAAAACACCTTGGGCCCACCTCGGCTGACTCCTTCTGCTGTTCGCCGTTTCTCGTGGTCGATTCCATGCGAATGGGACCGACCACGGCTCGGTTGCGCGGGGCTTATCCCGACGTGGCATGTTCGCGGGTATCTGTGGATCCGCTTTCTGAAATGATATGCTTGTCATCTGAGGCTCAAAGTTGGATGGGACCGGCCGTTGCCCGCATCAACAGTTCGAATGAACGCTATGAAATTGCACGACAAGGCTTTCATAGCAACAGTTGAACAGACAGGGACATGAAGATGCGTTGAGGAGGGAAGACCCCATGATACACACATTTCCTTTTCTGGCATAGTTTCCACTGTTCTTCAGAAGTGGGCGCTTCTCGTTATTGTATGCACTGTAAAATATGTATCGATTTTACGCCCAAACTTGTCATACTTCCATTTGCATCCCAATAACCTGTGACACATTTGAAATTTCAAGAAGCTGGTGCCGGCTACATATTTAACTGGCAAAAATGTGAGCACTTCAGTCGAAGGTTGGCCAATTAGTATTGGCCTGGGTTATTCGTGGAATATTGCTTCGATCAGTCGCCGAGCCCTTGAAAGTGTACGCGAAACTGGCCCGATCTCTGCCTTTATAGTTTCCTAATCATTTTCCGTAGTTAAACTGTCTCGTCCGTTTTGTAGAATCGAGGACGATTATGTTATGAATCGGATATTCATGAAAGGAAAAGATGGAATAGTGAAGAGGGTACGAATCATGGCGCTTTTTACGGCAGGGCTTGCTGTCAGCGGCGTGATAAGGCGCCAAAGGTGTCTCAAAACCTCTTCGGTTCTCAGACACGCCCACCGCTGTATAAATGGTGAACTCATCCAGCCGCTAAATCAACGAGCAAAACAATAGTTCCCTTTCTGAGGTTTCTGACCAATTCTTTTTCCTTTTTCACACATGCACCAGTTGGTACCCCTGCCTTTGTCTAATATCGACACTAACTTATTGGGGTTGCGGCTTTTCAAGTTTTACTCCCGAGGTTCTTCACCCAGGTGTATTTCACACCTGGCTTGCCTTCGAACAAATTTCTTTTGTCAAAATCTACATCGAATTTAGTACTTTGAATTAAGTTATCTTTTGAGAGTGGAGCTAGAACAGTGTAGCCGCACTGTCATGGTTTGATGATGAATTGTAGAGCTTGATTATGCTCTTGCCAACTCCAACCAACCTCTGTATCCCCCCCCCTGCGCCCGTCAGTTGGCCTTCGCGTCTTCAACGAAGGCAACCTCACGCAAGAGTTCATGCAAGGTGGTATTGAGGGCCCGCGTTACGAAATTTAAGAAAGGGCTTCAGTGTTGACCATGTGTGATACCCCAGCTATCAAAAAAGCAGAAACAATCCGTCAAGGAAACTGTCCAAACGACCCCTTTTGCCTTTGTTTTCACTTCATTCTAAACAGTAACGAGCTAACGATAAGAAAGGGGAGTTATGAACGAGGTCACCGTAACGCGTTTGATGGCATCATTGCCAACCGAGCTTTATTCCTCATTGGCAACCAAGTAACTGCTTCGTGCAGCGCATATGCTTCCTGATGCGCTCCCTCTTTATCGAATCACTTCCTTTGAAGAAGCGGGAGAGCACGAAGATTGTGGAAGTTGCCATCTGTTACCCACTTACTCAGCCTTCCCTTCTCTATTTTATTATTCGTCCACTGCTGTAAAGTTGTATGTTTCTGAGTATAAGGACAGATGTATATGATGGACAGGTAATGAGCAGGGTAATCGTTTATTAGAGTGTAACGGACTTACTCGAGAGTCCACTGATTGAAACATCAACTGGCCTTTCGCAAATCATCAATCAACTTACGCTTGCCTCTGCCATGACGAACATAGGTAGAGTGCATGGCGCACACCGAAAAGCTATCTTATCGATTCATACTTCTACGTTCGGTGGACGTCACAGAACAAGCCCATTAATGTGATTACGACGTAAGGTATTGATCCCATCCCGTACTGGCCCAGCATTCATCTGCATTCTCTATTCACACTTTTGCTGCTTGGTGTTTCCAGTTCGCTGCTTTACTTTCTCCTGCTACCAACTTCACCGCCGGCTCACGGTGCATCGTCTCCATGCATGAGAGCTTGAAGGCGGATGGCACGGAAAATCGTTTGCTCATTTGAAGCTGAAAGTAGAGGTGTTGAAGGTGCAAATTTTGAAGGAACTTGAGAGAAAACGGCTTTGAGCCTGAGAACTGAGATCCCTTCTTCCTTGTTTCCTCTTTTGAAATGGGCCAGCGACCCAGACGAGCTCATTTGCAAGTGTTGATCCCGATTGCCGATATCATACCGCCAAATATCATCCTTATTGATAACGCATTGCATATTTAAACTAGGCCGCTTTAACTGGGATGTTTTTTGAATGAAGATCAAAGTATAACAATCACAGAATCTCAATCTCACCATCAATCTCCGCTCGTATCTTCCGCTCAAGAGCCTGGGTTCGCTGACAAATGGGATTTCGCCAAGAGTTTTAGGGTTTATCTGGGTTTGCGAATAGCGCTCCACCTCCCGTCGCCGAATACTAGTCTCTCTCGCTTAACCTTACGGAACGACGAGGAGCGTTTTTAAAGAAGCTCTTCTCGTTCCTCTTCACCCAAATTGCTCGTAAGATCTGTCTTCAAATAACCACGATCGAATAGGCCCTCGTGGATAGAAAAAATGCAACCACGTACAAATCCGTATACTTCTTTGAACAACAGTAGTCATTTCAACTGTCTAGCCGCTTCATGCCTACCTAAATGATCTGGAGAATCAAACAAAAGGGAGCTTTTTTCAAAAAAGTCTCAACGAGCTTGTGTGGGTCAAAGGATGATTCCACTATAAGGGCGACGTTTGAAGAAGGGAAAGCTCACCTAGTGGGAAAACAGGCAGACTTCCTAGGAGTGCCGACCAGCACGCAAGGTAAAGTCTGTCCTGTTCACTCGAAAGATTATGCTCGCTTTCTATCCAACCCCCCCCCCGCGGCGCTGTGCGAACACTATCGACGCGCTATCGGCCCCCTCTTGCTGTGTGAGCCTCCAACCGTTTAGCACAAAGGGCGCTAGCGTTGAAGACAGCATCAATGAGAAGTCGAATAAGTGTCGAAATCATTAGGGATCCCATCTCTCCGGTTCTGGGACTGCTTCACAAATTCTAATAAAATCCAATTTACTGCTGTTACTTGAGATGATCACTAATAGATTTCAAACATTCATTGTGCAGTTTCATGCATAAATACAAAAATGAACTACAGTAGATATTCAGAATGTCTAAAGGAAGCACAGAATGTCGAAACTTCATCAACAAACTCAAAAACCACGTAGATTGCATGGAACCGGAACCGAAAAATACAAAACAAAGAAAATACACATGTGTGAGAAGGCCTCATTATGAGGATCAAGATCATTGTTCAAATTTCAAAAAAAAAAAACAATAAGAGGTTAATAATGGTTTTACACATTCCACAGAAACGACATTTTACGTAGGTGACGAAGGACAGCATACAAAAATCAGTCAAACATGCAGACGCTCAAAAATGATCCTAACGATCTCCTGTTCATATGGCGCCCAGGACTTAACCACAACTCAAAAACTCACCGAAAGATCTTTTATGTGATACAAAATTCTGTCAAAATTACTTATGTCGCTTTGCAGGTGGAGCTCCTTTTGATCCGCTGTGCCGGTCGCGGTGTCTCTTACGATCTCTGTCTCTGTCGTTGTGTCGTCGGATCGCCACCACCTCTTTCATCTTCAATGTCTCGTCGCTTGTCTGCACGAGCTGCTTCCTCTTCAAGATCTGACCAGTCCTTTCCTTCAGATTCAATCAGAGTCTAATGATCCTTCTTCTTCACTCTCTTCCGAGTTTTTGCTTGCGACGTAAGTATATTAAAAATATTAATAAACAGTGAAATAAGCAAACACAGTCCAAACAATTTTTGTTTCCTACATTATTACCTTCACTCTCATCCTCATCACTTTCGTCTTCACCTGACTCCGACTCACTAGGCGTATACGCATCTTCTGATTCGCTTTCCTCCTAAAAAAGATTATGTGTATAATTCACTCAACATATGACTTACCGCGTCCGTTCATGAAAGTGGATAGCTGAGTCGTCAAATGTATTACCCATATTACCCCATCCATAAGTTAATTTCACTTTTCGATCAGGAACATTTTTAACGCGGCCCATCGCTTTGCTTGGCAGAACACTTATCCGAAATATACTATTAGACCGACGTCATAGTCGGCGACGGACCAAGCGATGGAGCGATCGCGATCGCTCCATCGCTTGTCCGTCGCTTGCCAATCGCTCTCGGTCGAGCGATTGGCAAGCGATTGCGCAATGTGCACAAGCGACGGGCGATTGGCCCCGCCCCCAGTCAATGCAGTCGGCTGCGGTATCGATCGAGCAGAGCCATTGCCCGTCGCTTGTGCACTTTGCAAGCGATTGCGCAATCGCTTGCAATCGCGCTTGCCAATCGCTCGACCGAGAGCGATTGGCAAGCGACGGACAAGCGATGGAGCGATCGCGATCGCTCCATCGCTTGTTCCGTCGCCGACTATGACGTCGGTCTTATTGTTAAGTCTCAGCGGCGGAAATGTCCGGGTGAGAGGTCGAAACTGCCCTATAGCTCATGAATACTGAACAAAAACCTAGGGAAAAACGGTCTACTAAGACCCATAAACGGGCCAACTGTTTTTCCCATTGACTTTGCCCAAACGCGGATCAGTCGCCATTGACGATGAAAGCTTCTTTCTGTAGACCTGGCCCACTGTACGCTGGGCCTGTGCTCCCTTTATCTATAGGATTAAATCATTCTTCTTCAAGTCCTCCAATTTATTGTATCACCTCCTTTCATAGCAACAACACTAGATCGAATTGGTGGGGTTAGCGACCGATAATGAAATATTGGGCTCCTAATTGACTGGAAATGAGAAAAACCAAAGCAAAATGCCGACAACCCATTGACAAGTATTCCTTTTCTTCCCGTGGGGATAAGAAAGAGGCAGAGTTTTCCAAAACTGCTTGTTCACGGCTCCAGTAACTTGTTATTTAAATCAGCCGCCACGGCGTAATCCACGCTGCGTACCATGCGAAGTGCACGAGGGAGTCTCGTCCGTAAGCTCACTTTGTGAAGCTCTACCGCTACTATCGTGCACTTTCGAGCCGCGACAGCGGCACATCTTTGATACTCGTTAGCTACTAGTTTTAACCCACAGAACAGACTCTTCTCACAAATTTGGGACTGCTGCTCTGGACACAACCAACCTCTGGCTCAGCATCCTGATCGGAATCATTAGCAAGGAAATTCCATCCTCCAGTTTCAAAGAATTCCTCCGGATCATCCGTAATAGTCTAAATCAAACTCAGTTTAACAACAACCTAAAGAAAGGAATGACTGGTCAAACCTTCATAATTTTTGGCCAATTCAAGGACTGTATTCCTTCTGTGTATCGCAGATCACTTGTATTCAACCATTCCTTAAAGAGAATCATTTCTTCTTCTTCAATGAGGCGGTTGGATACGAAACCCTTCACCTTTACACTATCTAGACTGCTCATTGGAATCTGCTGTACCATCTGAGTTTTACGGCTGTAATCTTTGAATATGAAAACCATATCGAAATTCTTCAGCTGGAAGGAAACTCGCTCGAAGTGTACCAATTCCACTTCATCCAAGAGTTACAATGAATGGTGGCTGAAAACTTGGAATCGTGAAAATCTCTGCCAATCAATAACTTTACAAACACAGCAGTAAAACTTGCAGAAGTTGGAAGTGTGAGACTTACCCATTCCGTAAGGTTCACCAAGCACGACGAGGTAGGTTTCAGTGTGCAGCTGGAGCGATGTGGAACACCGAGGAAACCGAGTTCACTGAACGGTGCATCAAAGTCGAACTGATCATTGGTCTGTTTTACAACCTGAAACAAAGCTTGCTCGCTTTTGTATAAGTAGGCCTGAGAAACGGTTGCAGGTAGCTGAAACCATGACGGTGGTGACAGTCAAGCTGCGAAGGTGAGGTGTTCAAGAGCATTCTGCTTCCATTTTTAAGCGTACACTAGGCGCGACTTCACATTACACACTGCATTTGCATAGCATTCATTCTCAAAACATAATTTCCGAACATCTTACCTTATCGCAGAAGTTTTGGAAGGTCTGGTTCAATTTTCGCCGCATTTCGCGTTCCATCTGTAAACACATCGTATTTAGCAGAAGATTCGAACCATTTTACCAGTAAGAGACCTACCTGTTCACTTTGTACGTCATCGCGATCCTGCATATGATGGTATTTCCCAAGATCCGTAGTGATTTCTCCAACTTCGGTATAGAATTGAATATCTCTGCAATTCATCGATTTAAAAAGGGGTGAATACGGAAACACAAGTATGAAATTTACTTGTATTTTTTCTTCCCCCAAAGTACCGGATGCTTCAGATGGAAGTGCAACAGAATGATCATTTCATTGTCACATGGTTGGAAGAACGCGTGCTTGATGTTATTGTACAACACATCAATTCGGTCTCCACGGAGAGATGTGTATCTGAATCAGGAGCATCAATTTTGATTGAGCGAATCAGGAATAAAAGTTGCAAAAACAGAAGAGCAAGACAAAGCACAGAACAAAAACGTAAACGCACCGGAAACCATTGATGTGCGCTTCCAGTGAACCTGAGATACGTTTCGCGATAATATTTGGTCGCACAAATCTGAAAAAAATAAGGGAGTGGCTACAAGTACGAGGGAAAAGGAGTAAAGTAAGTAACTATTCAACTAAAACTTACAGATCCTTCAGTTTCGGATTGGCCTTTGCGGTGCTGAGAATCAGTTTATCCTGCTTTACAGCGCCTTCTTTTTCGCGCTCTTCTGCCTCTTCAGTTCTTAAATTTTGAGGTAATTAAGAACGATGCTATAGTGACCCTTACTCAACATTGTGTGTCAGTTTACACAAACTTCGCACCTAAATCGCTTCTGAATTTCCTTGATAAGTCGGAACGCCGTAGTCAAGTTGTTACTTGGCGCAGCAATTTCTCCGTGTTCTTTCACATTACTAGCCCTGAAATCACTGTTTAGAGGCTAATTCAATGCACAGGAAATGTAAACGAACCTGTATGTGAGCTCCTTGAGATACGTAGCAAGTGGATTTGGGAATTGTGCCAATTCTTTGCCAATTTGGGACCCAGGATGAGCAAAATTAATACGCAGGTATGTGAAATCACCTTCTACAGATTGAGAGCAATTCTGGAAAAAAGTCATTTTTTGCCAATGAGGAGGAAAAATGTTCACTACAGAAGAGGAATGGCTACCTCACCTTTATCATGGAAATATGGAAAGGAACCGGGATACCAAAGATAGGTAGAATGATGGTATCGTGGCGCTTATCTGAAACATTTAGGACTAATGGAAAACTCTATATCAAGATGGCAGACATTCAATAAGATAACTTCTTTTAATTTTTTCATGACCGTAAGCAAGGTAACAATGAAGGAAGCACTCACCAACATAAATGTTGAGTTTGTTGATTTCTGTGTCCACCGGGAACTTATCATATGACTTGTATGATACATTTGATTTCTTGACTCTGAACGAGGCTGGTCATTAACATTTCACGAAATGAATTAATTATCCACGTACTTCTTAGCTTCACTAGATCCACTAGCTTGAGCAAGACGTTGACGAGCTGCGTCATTCAGCTGTTGTGCCAGCATCTTTTGATGCTCTTTTCTCTTATCCTCATTTGTGGCCTTGTTTCTCGTCTGATCCGATAGCACTACACTGCGCTTCCCACGTCCGAGCACTTCCGTGTTTTCTTTGTTCGAATCTTTCGCTGGAACTGAGATAGTTGGTAAGAGAAAAGATATGAGTAATTCACGTGTCTTTACCATCTTCTTCCTCCTCCTTGAATCTGATGACACTGTTCTTCAGACGACTTTTGGCTCTCTCGGTCAGGACTTCGTTCTGTCATCTTTCACAAGAATCTATAAGGATTCCTACATCTTGAATGCGACTTCTTCACGTCCAGAAACTGCGATGATTCACTTCAACTGTATAGGATCAAATCTGATAGGCTCCACCAGATCAGAAATTCACAGATTTCGCTATTGAAAAAATGAGCTTCACAAATCATGATCGGGAAATTATCGTGTAACAGTTGCGGTAAAATAGAGAGCGAACATATTTCGCTTTTGGATGAGCTACTGCTACCTTGCTTGGGAAGGGAGCGCCCACTTTCAATATAAGAATCATGATTGAAACACTCACCGTGTCAGAAAGTGCGATTGTAACGTTCCTTCCTGCATCGTCTTTTGCTTTAGTGTTGGTAAGGTTTTCAACTCCAGCTGATACTATGAAAACCATGCCAGCGCGGACCTGTACAAACATTGGATAAATATGTCATATGGAACTTTCCTCTCTTCTCAGCAATGGAAAAGACAGACCTTCTCCTCACATTTGGGACTAATTGTTAAACCACCCTCACGAAACTCAATACCGGTAACAAATCTGGAAATTTGAATATAAATAGTTCACAGAAATGAAAGTTTTTGTCACGATGACAGAACTTACCCAAAATCCTTTTTGTAAAGATTATCCGCCAGACTAGGACATTTCTCCCGGAACGTTTTTACACCCAAGGCGTGAACATCAGACAATTTTGCGCCAGGCTTCAACGCTTCTATCACAGCCATCTGCGTGGCAAGAAGGCCCTCATAAGCGTCTTCTAGATTCTTAGACGGTTCCACCATCAATGTACGAGTTAGATTGGTACAATAATTCTGCAAACAAATCGAAATCACTCGTATAGCCAAAAACTGCCTCAAGCAAAGAAAACGAGATAGACATTTCAAAACCAGTATTTCAAGCAAGCAAAAAAGTAGATTGTCAAAAAATACCTCGAGACGAGCTCCAAGCGACGTAACAATAACACCATAGTGAAGAAGTTTGTCAGAGCTAGAACGGTGCATTGATGCAGTGGGTGAAATTTGGAGAAAGTTGTGCTCATGATCAAAATCTAACCTCTCTGTGCTCCATTTCAGTGAATAATTGCCACCACTCATAATGATAGGATTATAGCAAGTCTCTATGGTCTTGTTCTTCGCTAACTGCCCCTGCACTTTCAATGAGCCAATTTCCGCATCAATTTCGTTGGCAAGACGCGAATGCTTCACTTTCTAAATAATTTTGTTATAATGATTGATGAATACCCATAACACCCCTGAGGCGGTAATTCAAAGAGAACCTTTTCTTGATCAATGGCTTCAATGAACTTTTTACGAGCATAGCTCCACGCGTTCACAGTAGCTGCAGCTGAGCTACGACAGGTTTCGAGCTCGGCGTCATCTTTCACGGCGAAAATTTGAACAAAAGCTCCAGAAACATCCACCTAAACATTACCTCCTACTTCGATCAACACAAGCGAATGGATTTCTGGAATAAGAAACAAGAAAAACCGCAAACCTTCTCAACATCAGCAAATGCCTTCTGCCAATCGTTGCTGAAATCCGAGTCAAACGTATCTTTAGCAAAGTGGCCAACTTTATTTCCGGCATCATTTTTTATATAGCCCAAGAGTTTCGCGAAATTAGCCGCATCTTTGTCAGACTGAAACAAGCAGAGGCTTTCGAGATTTTTAAGGAAATCATGTGAAGCTCAACACTGTACCTTGTCTCTGTGAATGGGTGTAACCGGTGGCACTACTCCGACAAACTCGTCCGACTTGACACTGTTGAAGTAGTCTGCCTTTCGATTGCTTGCCAATACGTAAATGCCTGAAGCAACCAAGTCCAGGGCAAACTAGCAACGATAGAAAACGGAAATATAAGCGGTCGAGGCAAATATAGTACTAGAATAGAGCGACGAACCTTTCTTCGTGAACAGCATCAACGTATCCAACAATTCCGTATTAAGCATCCATATCTAGAATGAGAAACTATTCAACTATTCATAAGTAAATCAGGTTTCCCCACGAATCGCAGTTACGCTCATCAGACTCACTTGGAACGCCTTCGATTTCGAGTACTGTACCGCGCCTTCATCTTGACCAACTAGAACTACTAAAGCATCTACCTCACCAAGTCCGTCTTCACCTTTATTCTGAAAATTAGTTCTAGAAACAGTGATAGAAGATCCGATGTGATCCTTGCAACGGAACTGAGAAAACTAAGCGGAAAAAAAAAAAAAAAAATCAAAATTAGCTAACCCAAGTTTCATAAAGAACAGTCGCATGCCGAAGAAACAGCTCCTTGTCAGCCGTGAGCACCTTCTTCTCCGGCATCACCTATGGAAATATTATCAGCGCAGTTTATAACCGAGCACTTAAACTCTTCGGGAAGTCAACTATGCATGATAATCATGGGTGAACACCCAAACCAACCACATACACAGTCAGTTGCATCTATTTTAGCTGTACAAATCAACGTTCCAGCGTCAAAATCAAATCAATCGATACAATCAAACCTGATGACAGCAGTAAACTATCGCTACGAGAAAGTCTATACAACGAATCGAACAATAGACTAGAGAAGATAACCAGTAAGCATAGCAAACTACTGGTCGTATGTACAAATGTGTTATAGGTAGGAAACGATTGTGTGAGAACGAACTGGCCACAGTGACGCGTAAATATGAGGTACAATGTTCTACATTTGAGATTAAAATTATTAAGGCTCCTAGAGGTTTTGGCACTTCCTCTTCCTCATCGCTTTGCCTTTCAGAAGTGATCTCCGATTGAACTGCACTCGATTTTTTCTCGCCTGTTACTATCGACTGAACTACTTCGTTAAAAGCATCTGGTGCGTCAGCGTAGACATGGTGCCCAGCACCTCGAATAATCTAAAACGGAGGATCAGCGAATTGCGTTTTGACTATTTCTCTTATTCTCACCTGCACATCAACGTATCCATTCCTCTGCGCTTGAATATCGAATGCTGGTCCAGGGTCTATCCAACTTTTACTGCCATAGATAAACGTCACCGGCACACTATCGTCGATGCCATTGAATCTAAAAAAGAAAAACTTTTTCCCAACAAGAAAACGAGTCGAAAACTCTGAATGCTTGACAGTTAATTACAAATAGCACAATTTGACGAATGAATGGACAAATCCCTAGACGAACCTTCTCATCATAGGACGTTTCGCCCATCCAAACGGCAAAGTCATGCCTTTGAATGCTGTCTCTCCGGTGGGTTTCTGAGCATTACAATGGTACAAATATTCGTAGATGTCGTCTGGATTCTCGCTTCTATATCGATGTCGAAGATCGGGACGCAGCTTCTTCACTATTGTAGGACCTGAAGCATACAAATTCTAATTCGAGCTCATTCACACTCACGCACATTTTTCAACCATTTTTAAACTGGATGACAAGGTAAACACGAAAAACTATCAAAGGATATAATTTATAGCCAGCCTTAACTTACCATATGGTCCGGCTGCACGAAGAGTTGCCAGCGGATTGAAATATGACAGAACTCCTCCTATGAACATCATCCATGGATATGGAGTAATCTGGAATGAACCGCTGACTTAACCGGAATGGACAAGAATGCTGTAAAACAAATCAGACCTGTTTCTCTGTAGGTGCAACCTTTTCTGGAAAACCCCATGGATCCACGAGTACCAAATGCTTGACACGATGAGGATGTTCAAGTGCATAGGACGAAGCTAGGTAAGCGCCTGAAATCGAGAATTGAGAATCGCGTGCCGAAGCCCCCTGCAGGAATAATTGCTTCGTTGTGCCCGAAATCGCGATTTGAGTCGCTCACGTCATCTTCCATTCCAGATTCTGCTGAGCCCGCTTTCATTTGAGCAGAAGTTGTTCACTAATTTCTGATACTTTTGGTTTTCTTTGATTCACAGTTTCATCCAAAAAGTATGAGCGAGGAGGGGTAACGGCAAGTGATGCTATTATACGAATGAAACCCAGCGGTAAAAACCTCAAAAGATCATGCCAAGACCAGCCGGCCACTCAAAATTTTCAGGGTTGTCAACTTTCACCAGACTTCAATACGAAACACAAAGCCAAAAGCCGTTTGGACTTTGATTGATGACGCAAGGTGCATCTGAGGAAATATGTTTAATGCCAAGAGGTGTTTTTCTGCAAAGTTTGACATTTCTAAAAGAAGCGATAATCTTACCGAATGAATGAGCGACAAGGATACATCTTCTCTATGCCCATTGACTTTCGCCAATCTTCAATAGACTCCACCATTTCTAGCTCAGCTAACGTCGGATCGTTACTGAACCACGGGCGCGAAGAACGGCCAAAGCCTGGAAAGAAGCACAATTTTT
>MU893068.1:0-15853 GCA_036418205.1 Ostertagia ostertagi
CGAAATACACAGAATAACATGATAAATCGATCGAATGTAGCAAATTCATGCAGCCCGAACACTGTTGTCAATGTCTTACTCATGCCGATTTACTCGCTCATTCGAACCTATTTAATAAGCCAGGCTAATATTGCTAACGTTCTGAATGTTGCGCACGGCTATTTACACAGTATTCTACGTGCCGAATTTACTGCCCTGAATTGGAGGTAATCCAATGTACAACGCTGATCACCCCGAGGAAATTATGTCTAGACAAGCGAAATCACGCACGTGATACCAACTACGATGGAACCCCCCTCCGGGTCAGGCATGTGTGAGTCCACAACCATCGAACTTACGTAAAACATGCCGTGGTCGCTCGGAAACTACCGAAACGCAAGCCGTTACGTGTCTTTCATCTCGCTCGGTACATCGCAGAGGAGGCCTCTTTTCAACAAAGCAAGCACGAATCCTGCTAAATTCTAATCACAGCATAAATGTTCCAATTCTAAAGGAACTGTTGCAGGAAATAGGACGCTTGACAGAAGCGCATTTTCAGACGCAGACATAGAAATGCCGCTACCGCCGGATCCAGAACTAACCGCATCAACCCGTGGCAACCCTGACTAGAGCGAACCCTTTATAAGGCGTTCAACAGTGGTGGAACGTTTGCTCGCACTCGTTAGCAAGCTCAATTCGGACGCGGCGAGGATAACGAAACACAGCTCGCTGCAGTATCTCCGCAGGGTAAACCGCTATTGTTCTTCTGTGACGTTTAACTATTCCATTCAGTCCATACTATATTTTTAGAGCAAGAGATCTGGTCTCCCACGGTTACGTCAGTGTCGACGCCTTCCCGCGCTCAGACCTTCACCGTATACTGCGAAACTTTTCACTAAAGAGATGCTCCAGCTTGAATGTGTAGCAGAGGACTCATTCCTCATGGTGTTCGGGAGTGCACAGAATTTGAAAGGGTTCCACAGCCTAGCGGTACTCCTTGAATATTTGAAGCAAATCTTCCAGGGGCATTCGCCAACGAGTGCAGTCGATCAACCACATTGAGCACGTCCACACACCAGTTAACAATATCAATCAGCGCAACATACTCTTCTCAAGCAATTTCAAATGCAGAGATTAGGACGTGAGCATTTTTCATACCTCGTAGAAATACTGGCGTGCTATGAAATCCACTGGGCGAACCTTCAGGAAGCCTCCGCCACAAACCAATGCCATTGCCGAGGCCAAGACGGTGTTGCATAGTCTCCGCAAATTTACGCACGCTGGTTGCTCAAACATAAACGCTAAGTAATGGTCAAAGGCCGACGCGCCACCAGCATGCGTCAGCACTTGCAAGCCCAACTGGCGCGAAATCTCAGCCTACGGTATCAGCGCACTCAACTCAGCCTTAACGGTCCCAGCGCACTCAACCACAGCAGCACAATGCCTCAGTCTCCATAATATACCAGCTACCTTAATCACAACCGGATTCTGACAAACATGTTCACAAACGCCAAATTCTGGCCGCAGTCATATATCTGACTACTATTACAGCTCATTGTCAGACAACGACGAGCTATGACTGCCAGCTAGTCCAGGATCATCCGCGCAAGGAGTGATGTCCATTCACTAGTCATTCGCAACGGCCCTCGCAGCGAATTTATTCTTCGCAAATAACTCTGCAGAGGCCATTTACGACGCGCCACCTTCATTCGCAAGATTCGATTTAACGCTCACGCTGTTTCTTTTGTGCACACCAACACTACTCGTCGGAGTGGAAAAACTATCCTAACTCAAAGAAAGGATTCGCATTCACGCTGAGAATGTATGTTGCTTCAGATGTGGCAAGACACATGGTGGAAATGCTAAATGTCGAGAGTGCCGATCGAAGGGATCACCAGATTGCTTTGCTTGTGCAACGAGCACATTGTAGCGCATATTATGGACGGAAACTAAGCACTTCTGGCCGAAGCAGAATTATGAGAGCGGGGTGCGAGGACAGACGCGATTTATTGTGCATTTTTCGCAACTTTCGTTCCCGTTCCTTCTGACAAAATTTTTGATCACCTCAGTTTCGTAACTTTCGCCTCTGGATCTTCTCCAAAGAAAAATATAACTCCGTCACGCAATTTTTGTTTTCGCATCTGCCACAAAATTATGGCAGATTGATGTCGCAACGTTCTTTTCCACATATCGCGAATTCAACAGGCATAGCCTTGCAACTTTCGTCAACTCATGTGTCACGAAATTAACTCAGTATCGTGTCTTCAGGCGCCGTCCACGGGGAGACGGAGTCAGACCACCTATTCAAATTTCGTTCTTCCTGGCTACTCCACGTGCCTCCTTTTCCATTCCCAGGGATTCTTTCGCCCTTGATTGCAATCAAAGTGAGGACAAAAATCTCGCACTCATGCTATCGACCCAGAATCTTCAAAAGTCGCTCCACCCAAATTTGTCCCGTCATCCTTTTGCACGTATACTTCACGATGCTTTCGTCGCCGTGCTACGTCGTTAACGTCTTCACAAACGTCACTTGATCGCAGCAAGGAGCCAGGCCGAGTTTGCATGAAACGTTCCGTCACTCTCTTCGATATTCACGTGTTCGTGTTCTTTTGTTCAATGTGTTTTTTGCCTTAACTGCGCTTGTTGTATTGAGAGAATCCTGGCCCCGCGCCATCGAAAGATAGCCCTTGGCCATCCTGCAACCGTGTGTTGTCAAGAGCGCATGTCGATTTAGGCCATTCAAGTAGACTTTCGATTATTGACAGGTATGTAAATTTTGGTTAGGGACTCTCTCAGCTCCTGTAGCTCGGACGGAGTCATCGTCGCCGCGTTAAGAGGCAGAGTTGTGATTATCCGTGCTTGGCATGCACAGGATAATAAAAGGGTCACTTTTCCAGAGATGACTCACAACGGCCCGGGCGCAACAGTCTGCACTGAAGGAAGTATGGCTATTGGCATCACCCGCCAAAGGTTAATATGATAGGCTTACCATTCTACAACCTCTTCGCATGCACCTAAGTACTGCACACTGCTCCTTTTCAGCCTATCTGTTCCTTTTCATGCGCATACAAGGTCGTGAGCGTAATGGCTAATCGTGGTCATAGAGAATCAGGCCCCCGAGAGGACCTCGAGAGAACGGCGCTGACAGTAAGCGATGTGAGGGCACGCTTTCACCCAGTAAAATGGTTTTATTCAATCAAACAGATATGTAAAAGACATATTGACGCTAATCTCAACCATGATCTTAAGTCGTGTTGAACACTACGTTTGATCGATAAGTTTTTCTTCTATATCCAACCAAATCCACACCTTCTCAGTTCTTTCAGTAACTCACACGTTGCAAGCAAATTTCACACTCATAATGCCCGATCGTAATCGTCATCATATTGCCTTTCAGCAAGGTGGCTTGAAGATGCCGTTTGCCTAGAAGTCCTGAGCTTCCAAGGCAAAAAACTAAAGGAAGTCCGTTTTCGAGTAGTCCGGAACATAAAGCTCTCCCTCTTTAGTTGAATCAGCAGCAATAGAAGCAGACGCTATTCTGTTGGGGCCGGATCCTGCTTAATGCAAATGTGGGACAGAACATCCCATGAGGGGCTTGGAGACTTTTGGTGGACCTTCTTCGAAATTCCTTGACGATCGCTGCTCGCGGATAAAGTGATCTTGTATTTATGGTCTTCACCCTACGGCTCGCCGCATCCGAGATCCACAGACCTCCGCCATTGCTCAAATATCACACTAAGAACAGCAGTGAAGGTTCGTTGGTAGGCAGCTGTCACCAAATGAGATTGCTTGCAGCTTCCCAACCAAGTCTCTCTCCCCATTGCCTCTCGAGCTGCAGTGCTAGAGTGGATGTCGGAATCTCTGGTTCTACGCGTCTAAGCCAGTGGCGCTCGCGGGTGTGGTTTACTTGAGGAACCCACTCCTTGCTACCACTAACAAAGTAGTCGGGTCAAACAAGATACAGCCGATAAATCAAAATGTTCATGCAAAATCTGAAGGCTTCTGATGGCGGTATTCTCCTAGATCACAAAATCCCCTTTTTCATAATTTCTTTTCTTTTTGTGGAGCTGTTGAGGAATGGCTGTTGTTTTATAATGACTACAGTAAAGCTATGTCAGTTAGTGTGCATTGCATCGAAGTCTATTTCCTTGTAAGATATCGATTTATTCAGTATAACTGGCAGCACTGATGTTTGATTTCTACTTATTTCAAACTTCTTTTCCTTTTTTCTGTTGTCTGTCATTCTTTGTATGTAGAAACTCTAGCCACTGAGCCCGTGATTCTTTTGTAAAATTAATTAAGACTCGTTATGAAGATTATATATTTTCCGGTTCATGAAAAGGATAAAAAGGATAAAGCTTTCGCCGATGATCGAATCCCGTCTTTTGGGATGCGGCACGCATTCTACTTCCATTTGTATTAGGTCGTCTCAGAAGTTCATGCGTATTTTTTGAAATTCGCGCCAAAATTTCTTTATTGATTGAGCAAGCTGGTAACGAGGGCAATGTAGAGCACATTGTATAAGGTAACCCATATCCTAATCTGGCTTGCACCAGTTGCGGTTTTCTTGCAAAAAATGGCAGATGAAAAACTTCACCTCCGCCACGCTTTGCTGTATGAGTTCCAATTGGGCCACAACGCAGCCGAAGCCACTCGCAACGTCTGTTCTGCGTTGGGTGCTGATGTCGTCTCCCATCGCACGGTGGTGAAATGGTTCGATCGGTTTCGCTCAGGGGACTACGACTTGGAAGACAAACCTCGTTCAGGGAGGTCATCTGCCTTGGATTTGGACCGGTTACGCTCCTTGATTGAGGGCCAATCCCTACGAAAACCACTCGCTCTCTAGCAGTCACACTCGGCTGCTTTAAAGATTCAGTGAATCGGGGTATTCGCTCCCTCGGAAAAGTCTTGAAGTTCGGCAAATGGATTCCACACGACTTGACCGATGCACAGAAGAGAACGCGCGTGGAGTACTGTCTACAACTTCTCTCCCGCTCCCGCCGAACGGACTGGTTGGACAACGTTGTCACCGGGGATGAAGAAGTGGTGCCTTTATGTGAACCACACGCGGAGACGCCAATGGCTGGATCCATCTCCAGAGAGCTGAACTAGTCGTGCGACCAGATCATTCCAGCAAGAAGGTAATGCTCTGCGTCTGGTGGGGCGTTCGCGGAGTGTACCATTGGGAACTTCTCCCTCCCAATGCCACGGTTACAAGCGTGGTCTACTGTAATCAGCTACAAAATTTGGCGGGAAAGCTCCAACTAGTTTCTCTGCCGGAACTCGGCCAAGCATACTTGCTCCACGACAACGCAAGGCATTTCGTCGATGACACAGCTCCAGATCCTGAACCTCGACTGGGAAATACTACCCCACCCACCGTACAGCCCCGATCTAGCCATCCGATTACCTACCTAATTCTCTTCTATTTGTCTTCTAAGTAGCCATGCTTAGCAGGCAAGAAGTATGATCTCACAGCCAGACCTCACCACCTTTTTCGGTTTGAAACCGCAAGACTTCTGGAAGCGAGGCATCCATTCTTTGCCTGGTCGTTGGCGACAAGTTGTTGATAATAATGGTGAATATATTGTTAATTGATATTGCTTGCTTTTGAAAATAAATTAAATAAAAAAATGTTCGAAATACGCACGAACTTTTGAAACAACCTACACTCGTAGAGGCGTTTGAATGCTATGTGGCCTATACAATGACTTGATGTCAGCCGATGTCCAAGTCAGTGTTTTTTTTTATCCTCCAAGACTAAGTCTGGTACCAATTAACCGACCACGGAGGGATGGAAGGCTTGCTTTGCCCGGGATCTAACGACTAGAATTCCACCGACGGTGAAACTCCAGTTCGGGGGGCCACTCCATTGTTTCTCCAATACTCGAGATAAGGATGACAGCGCTCATGATACGTAACCAACTCATTCAGAGTATACTTTTGATAAGTAACGGTGTAATGGGAAAAAAGCCGTGAGATGCTTTAACCTTTCCGCCTGCCATGGTCCAAGGGAACGGTCCTGGACCGGAGAATGGATACCTCTTTCTAGGGCCAAGGGGTGGAGGAGCTCCAGGGTGGATGACCTGGTGCAGAAAATTGTATAGGAGGTGGGCAGAATGTGTGATGGACAACATTTACCGGTCCTTATCGAAAGTACGCTCGAAATTAATCGTTTACTTGATATCTTATCCATGGTGTTGGATAGCCCAAAGTACCACTCGTTAGTACTACGGATAAGATAGCACTGGAGTGGCCCCCCCGAACTGGAGTTTCACCACCGACCGCCCGTGTTGTGCAGCGTGTCACTTGCCACTACCGACTTGCTGCCCATTTTCCGGTTCATAATACTGCTTTAAGTACTCAGATCAGGGTGAATATCGCTTGAGGATTCCTCAACGGCACGTCGAGGATTCTCTGCCCGGTCAGACACGATCTCTCGCGCGGACATTCACACTCGCCATGGGCGTGCCGTCTGTGCTCTCCGCGCGGATGTTCACTCTCGGCACTACTCTCGCATGGTAGAGAGCTATGGTCGAGGAAATCCTCGACCGTTATTCACCCTGGTCACGATTAAGATTAGTGCATGTCTTGCAGGTCTTGCAGTGTCAATGACTAAGTTCGAAAGTAATGATTCGGCTTATTAGGAATGTGCTGTTAGTTTTGATGCTTGCACGCCTCATCGCAGTTTTTGCAAGCGCAAAACATTTCTAAATTAACACGTTGCACTTTTGCGTTTTTGCACCGCATGGGACCAGAGCGATTTTGCGAGCGCCGCCGCCGCACACCAAATCCATGGATTTTGAGCTGTAAAGTACGCAATACTAGAGGTGATGAAGTGTTTTAATAACGTTCAATCTCTGACAAACTTATCGGGAGTTACAGTAATGGAAGTTCGACCGAAATGACGTTTTAAGGCCATGAAAAGGCAAATTTACTTACTTTCCCTTTAGTGGTTTCCAAAATTAATTTGGACGTGGTTGTTTCAGTAAAAACACATATCTTCCCATACGAATAGGTTTGTATTCGCTTCTATTATTCCTTTTTATCAACATGTTACGTTAATGAAAAGAAAACGAGGAATGAACTTGAACAGACATATCCGTAAGGTCTGGAAAACCTCTGCCAAACTAAAGAATATTTGGCCTTTTGTGAAGGAAAAATATGTAATATAATAAAATATGCATAATGTATGACTATATAGAAAGAGCACAAAGACCTTAGGAATAAGTCGCGCAAGCGCAAGAAAAAGGGATGACTTGGGTGGGACGCGTTACCGCGTCACAATGTCCCACGAGGTGTGCAAAGTGGGACGCGTTACCGCGTCACGCTGTCGTCAACGTGTTAAAACATAAGCATTCAACATATAAACGTAGCCGGCGTGGGTTTAATCGAACAAAACCCCAAATCCTACTGTGTAACAAAAATCCCGCTCCTACTGCGCGCTTTGCCCGTCGGCCGGCGAGCGCCTCGGATCCGATTCAGAAAAGGAAGAATGGCGACGACGAGGCAGAACTTTCATTATGCAGTGTGGTTAACATCTATAGATATACATCTTGTTTGAGGCAACCACTCACCCCACCGCCACCATATGATTATGCTAACTGCGTGTGAAATGAACAAAAATACCTGATCTTTAGAAGCATGACGCGCACTGATGCTGCCAGGCGGAGTATAGCGGTTGCGCCGCGTTTTCATCGCTGTTTTTGCAGCCTTGCAAGAAAAAATCCCTTGAAAATTGGAAAATTTCATAAAAAAAGAATTGGCGGCATATTTTTGCTGGTAGCTGGTCATTATCCTTCTGGAGCACGAGAGAAGGAAACATTGAGTGGCTTCTTTGGTCATTCGCGTTCAAAAACTGAAGCGTCAGAAATTTGGGGCAAAAAATATTCATCTATTCCGCAGTGTGACATACAATGCAGGTTAGCGTGCGCATTCTGCGAATCATATCGACACTCATGCTGGTTGTTATTCTCACAAGTATTGTACGCAGCGTTCATTCAATCACCCTCTGAAGACAGAGCTCGAGTGCATGACGCATTCTGGAACCCGTCCCAAACATTCAAAACCATCTTGGGCTCAAAGGGCTGGCTTTAGCGGTGTTTTGCTAACAAACTCTTTCTGAAATTTCTTTGGAATACTAGATTAAACAGGATTATTACAAAAGCAAAACCGAAACCCATGAGTTGGCGGTATTTACGTGGTCTTGCGATGTCTTGGAGGGAGGACTGTGTAGCAAGTGATGACGCAGGATGATGGCTGAAGTATAACACAACACTGTTGGCATCCGCCTCCCCTGCGTATCACTTGCCCACACAGTCGCTCCCCACCCAGTCCCCATCGTTGCTAAGTTTAGCCAAGCAAGTGTAGATGTACTACCATTGCACTGTTGTGCTTTCAATGACAATTACAATTGAAACTTGCTCTCAATGAGACTATTTTCAGCGATCATTGTTCACGAAGCTTACCAGGCGAATGTCGAGAGCAAACATTTGACAAAGAACTGTTCGTTAGCGAGTGAGTATACGGACGATCTTTGATGAGCAGCAGTTAGCCGTCATTGACCTTTAGTAACCTCTGTCGCCTCACCCAGCTTTCACAACCTTTCTCTGATTTTCTTCACTAACTGAAAATGGCACCCCATTGTGAAACATTTCGCATGGTAGTAGAGAATCTTGCAGTTCACAGCAATTTGCTCTTGCTGTCTTTACTACTTTGTCACTATGTAGAAGTAGAATTTTTCTCTTCTTTTGCTATCGAGGTTTTCAAGACTTGTGGAATGCATCAAGAGCATTCCCTGAAAAGTAACCACTAGATTTGAAAATTCAAGCACTTCGAGGCTCCAGAAGGACAAGGTGAGGTCTTTGAGGCAAAGACAAAAACACAGCGAAAATTCCAGAAAAAGAAATCCCAGCAGCCAAGTAACTGATCCGTGTAGTGCATATGCTTTCCCGATGCGCTCCCTCTTTATCGTAATCGCTTCCTCTGAGCATTTAACTGTTGGATCAATACCAAGACCTGGAGTCTTTTCCTGAAAAGAATCTCTGGTGCTATGCTTTTGTTTTTCAATACAACCAGGTCGTTTATCGGCATGAATGTGCACATCTCTCCAACGATTGGCAATTGTTCCTTTCTGCCCAGTGATGTGCGCTAACAATGAGTCAAATGGTCAAGCGCTCATGCGCCGCTTTTTGCATGATAGAAGTAGTGAAGAGGTATCGACAGGTTCAAATGTGCAATTTTGAGGAAGGGCGGCTCTCTTAAAGAGGAATTCACGATCAAATTCGTTTCAAATTCAAAATGGAGTTCTGATTGTTCTGGTTGGTTCTAACTCCATTTTGCGCGAATTTTGGCACGTCAACTCGAAATGCAAAAATTTGTTACCACGAGGAATCGAACTAGGGACCTCCTTTTCTGGTATTCAGAGGGCCGTTCAGGAAAAATTGAACATGGTTCTGTGGTTCCCGCATCTGCCCCTATATCATGCAAAAGACCGTTTTCAAAAAGCTTGTCACGCCCTGAAAGACCTTCCTGGTAGGACAGCCCCGAACCTGCTGGGTGCTGACATGCGCTGGTACGAAGTTATTTGACTTTGGCGATCATAGACATCACTCTTGGCGTGGTTGGCCGGCATGGCCCCACCGCCAATCTAATCACATTCGCCTGCAGTCTATTACGTTGCGAGTGATTAGATAGGCAGAGAGAGCGTAGCGCTGAAGAGGGCACAGCGATGAGAGTCGCATCAATGCGCAAATCAACGGGCAAGGAAGAGGTCCCATTTCTCGGGTTTCGAGCCGTTTCAAATGGTTTCTTCTTCATCCCTGCTCCACTGACCACCTCTACCCTTATTTCCAATGAGCTAACTTTTCATCGTAAATTCTGCCTTTAAAGCGTTCCTGTCCTTACGAAAATAGAAGCCGTGTGTGAGGCATTTCAGAATAATGGTCGAGGTGATTCGGAGTTAATCAATAATTCGGTAATCTGTATCCAGAAATTACTTAATTGATTTTACTTGACATATGCCTCTAGCTTGTTGGTTTAAAGGCAAAGGTCGGGCTCAGGCACGCTAGAGAAGTAATTCCCGTGCCTGGAGGTTGTATGTGGGTAGCTGCACACATTGCAGCAACTTCCCACCTTGAAAAACCCCGTTAAGGCCCCGGGGCGTTCGGTTTCAATCCAGGGCCGCCTGGTCAATCCAGGACCGCCCACCTCCGGAAGTGGTGCGTGGCTGGCATAACGTGTGAAATCAGCTAGGTTGATTGCCGTATCAACCGATAGAACGACTGACATCTCCAGAAAACTTGTTTGTACGTGCAAGCCCACCCTTCGCTGCTAGAGGAAGCGGGGTTTCGTTTCCGGCTTTGTAGACGCTTTCTTTTCGTTTTTTCTCCACTGTCGTTTATTTCGCATCTCCATAGTTTCAGTCGCCATAATACCCCCTTATAGAGTCCGAATTTTAGCCTTAAACACTGAGCTATGGCTAAACTTATATGGTGCTAGCATCGTTTTGAGCTTAAGTACTTGATAATTAAGAGACAACGTCAAAACGCTTATAAATAGTAGTTACTTTACTTACGTCACTACATTTTTTCTGACGATGTGTAGTTTTGAAACGGGCGAAAAAAGAGTAGAGTCTTGATATTCCAAAAACTTGGTCTTTTTTCAGCGTTGGAAATAGGATGCCTATCGGCCCGCGCGAACCCAACCCCACTGATGGCCCTACTGCAAAACGAATGGTTTGGAATACCAGATAAACAGGTTTGTTGTCTTGACTACACTTAGCTGTTAGGCCATGATAAGCTGTCACTGGCCCGATATCCAGAGCTCACACTTGCCACTTATTTATACCTCGGACTTGATCCCACACTTCGTCACGCGCTCCCGTTTGGAAAGAGCAGGAGAAATTGCAGGTTGAGTCGGCCTGTGAAGGCTCCTTTGAGAGTGCAGAAACGATAGTTCCAGGCATGTGTCTCTCGCAAGTCATTTTTTTGGTGACCAAATACATCATGTGTTCCTCGATATGAAGGGGGTCCGTGCATGGGCATGCCGAGACGGATTCAAGAAATGAACAAATCATTACTGCTTGCCGTCTATTCGTAGTTCAAAGCCAAAATCGCCTCATTTGAATTCTACCAAGCTCTCACCATCCGCAGTCCTTCTGAAAATCACACGACAACTGGCTAAAATGTGATGGAGGCGCTGAAGGCAATTCTTAGAATCACCGCAGGTGGTCACGAGTGGCATTTGTTCTGACGCTTGCATGACAGACGTCATCAAGCCGGACACGTCAGAATTATGGCCTCACATCATCTTGAGTTCATGTTTTTTCTACGAGAAGTCGAGCTTTACAACCCAACATTCCATCCGGTCATGCGGGATCGATTCCTCGATGCCTTCAGGGCGTCTGATCCCCTCCCATTCGACCACCACACAGCTGTTCACCCAGACTCTCAGCTCTCTTTTCACACCGAAAATAACCGGCTGCTCGTATTTTTTCTCAACAATTCTCTATAATTGTCGGCCATCTGACCGTCACTCGTTTCTATTGCATGTCAGCACGTGAAACCATAAAGCGTTTCAACGCCGTCGCCGCTAAAAATGACGAGGAGCTTGAAAAAGTAGGTTTTCAAATTTCATATTATTTGAAGTCCTTTTCAAGAAGTATCATTGAGTTATTGGATTTCACCTGGCGCTCCGTCACCCGCGAATTCGATCAGTATTGAACAGAATTTGAAAACCGTTATAATTAGGTCTCTAAACTTTACGAGATTTTGAAATGATGTTGGAACAGCGTAGGATTTCGAAATATGACTTTTGAGCTCCTCTAAAAGTTCCCGAAAGATTTTACGGTTAGTTGATAATCGGTTAGCATATCGAACTATATACGATAACTCTGACCTTGTCTGAAAAGTTATTGGATAGGTTAGCGTGGTCCCAAGGGACACCACGCTTTTGAACGTGCAGGAACGCACGTGCCTTACGGTACCCCACCGTCATGGTTTTCCCGTTTCCTTCAGTGTTGTAATTTAATATATAGTTTCATTAGCATGGTATTAGCCACATAACCTGGGAAATATCATAGATAGCACTGCTTATTTTATGTTTTGCAGCTTTCTAGGGTTTCTCGCCAGTACTCGAAAAATCGGGTCCAGATCACGCTGCGAAAAGGCAGAGACATGCGCTGTCATCAAGGTGTTAAATTGATATACTACAGCTTCGGAAGGAACGCTGGTACACAAAATTTGCCCCTCCCTACTAACCTTTCGCAACCAATCCAGAAACTATTTGAAATCATTATTTTTAAGATCATTATCATTTTCTTATTTCAATACGTCTAGTAGGTGCGGTTTCGTTACAGAGCTGTTTTGCTTTCAAGAATGGGTGCTCTTGGGCTTTTCTCCTACTCGGGACGATTTACGTTCAAACGACCTTTCTTGGGACGAAAGAAGAGGAAGTGAGAGTATTGAATCTATTTGTGTTTGAAGAGGCTTCCGGAATCAAAAAAGCTCAAAAACCCTTTCATGTTAGACTAGGCCTTCAGTGATCCATCACCTTCTGTAAGGAGGCGTCCGGGAAAGAATGTCTTGAAATGTCTCACAGCCTTGTCCTTGCTCTACTTTTGAATTATAAAAAGTCCAAACCACTTCCTCCACTATTCCTTCCCAGAACAGATCGAGATTGTGTACAAAGGAAAGGGATCCTTTATGCAGGACAAACAGAGCACTGATTGAAACGACTGGAACAGCTGACGCGATAAGAGATAGCGAAAAACTCGACGCATCTTTAAAGGCGAAAGCGGCGTTTCGCAATTATTGATTTGTTTTTCTGGTATTGCTTATGTTCGTAATTGATTATTTCCTAAGTAATGAACACCAAAAGTGAACTTTTAACAACTCACAGTACTCAAAATCAGTAAAAGAATTTCTAAGCATCCTGCAAAATGAAAGTAGTGTCACCTTGCTAACTGAGCAAACCCAACGAAGGTGCTGTGCATCGAAATGTGCAAAGTGCCTTTCAAGCAGTTTTTTGGACCTATTTTGCGCCTTTTGAAATTCTTGAGTTGTTGGACCTCTTATGCCTCTTTGCATGATACAACTTCGGAATCTGATTCATCTGGAAATCTGTTGCTCAACTCTCGGCGCTATCCATGATCTGGCGAACCTCGACTCGGTCGTTCAACCTGGTTAGCAAGAGAAATCTGTTTTGCTCAATACGCGTCTGTGGCAAGAAGTACTTGCTCTGATCGCAACGCATGGGTGATTACCTGGTTACTGCTGGCATCAATAACAACGATTTCAAAGAAGAAAAACGCATATTGCTAAGCTAACTCACTCAAGCTTGATTTCCTGTATTGCTGCAACTCTCATCGTGACTACCCTCTTCAACGCTAACACACTTTCTTCACTAAAGGGGAGATTCAGACAGCGAGGTGTGGATGTAACGTGGCGTGAGCAGCGCATGTACAGCCCTGTTAGGCCGCTGGGGCATACTCTTGTTGCGAAGTGCGCATCATCCCGCACTCCGAATGAGCCCGCCTGCTTTTTACTGGGTATATTCCGTTCTTCGACCACCGACCTTCGCGGATGAACCTGCAGTTTTGCAGAAGATCAGGATATGGAGAGCATGCCCTTTCGAGCGCTTTCTTTGAAATAGGTGTGCTATGGGAAACCCTTTATCGTGACTTTGGTCTACGATTTACTTTTAATGAGTAAGGGTTCCGTTTTGTTTTGTGAACTGCTGCTTTTTACCTGTGAGTTGGAGATCGCTTCTTCCAACTTTCCCTGCAGTTTTTAGCACTATGCGTACATGCCCACACAAGTTCGATAGTGGAGTCACATTCCAATTCGATCCCACTGCGATAAACCCTCATATGAGTCATGGAATTTGCTAGGGAACTAGTACTCATTTGGCGGAAAATGAAAGCATATCTGGCAGCTTGCATCTCAGAAGGTTTCAAAATGCTCATTCGGAGGCCGGCCATCGGGTCTTGACCTTTCTTGGTTGAGTAACGCACTCGCCTTGACGCGTAAAATGCCGTGACTCAGAGACGCCCTCTCTCCTCAAAGCAGCAAGTATGAAATCAGAAAGCAGGCACTAAAAAAAGTATACGAGCCAGGGTCAACCGTCCGTTGGACAAAGTCCAACGCGACGACGAGAGTAATGCCGAGAGTGAACGTACGCACGGAGACACAGACGGCTCGCGGGTGGCGAGAGTGAATGCCGGCGCGGAGAGCGGTGAACATCGGTCCAACGTCGCTCCAATATCGGTCCAACGTAACGGTTGACCCTGGTCAGTTATGCCGGAATGAAGAAAGAATGTGACAAGGAAGAATCTGAGAAATGGGATCCTTTCCTTGCTCTTGATTTCCGCATTGATGCGACCCTCACAGGTGCTGCCCTCTCCTCCAGTTCCCTCAGTTGAATGGATAGAAGACTTAGGCACGAAATGACGCGCGAGGGGGCGTACCACGCCGATAGTGCGTCAGCAACTCCTCGGGAGAAGGACCAATGAAGATCACCGTTGCAACCCTTCGATACGGAATTATGTTTTTCCGCACCCTTAAAAGATGTACCTATCTCTCACAACTAACTTTCCTTCTTCGACCCTTTATCGATTATCGGTGTGCTTATGCTGGAATCTTTTTTGCGAGCAACACACTTCCCTCGCAAACGGTATGCTTGAAAAAAATAAGCGCTGTTTTCACGCAAATGTTTGTGATTGCTCTCACGGTCAGTGTACTAGACCATCCGTAGTAAAATGTTGAGTGATTGTGGTGGCCGATCTTGCATGAGCTCCAGCGGCCCAACACCAATGAAAGGGTTTTTCGTATCAGTGGCCACTTGGCATTGGTGTCTAGAAAGTCTAGATTACGCTTTGTAGGCAATTTCTAGCTGAATATAGAAACCGTAAAGTGGGTGACCATGGGACTATTGGAAGCACTCAAATCAGAACCCCCAAGGGGAAATAACTTTCAACTCACTGGAATGTCAGCTGCAGATGAACTGCGATAAAGAAAGTAGGTTCCAATGATGAGTTGCAAAAAAGCATTTTGAAACGGACGAGCGAACCCAAGTCATTGATATCGACTCTACGAATCTCCTTCACCAACAGTCAAGCCATGCAGCACAGCTGATAATTTGGTTTGGTTGCGAGAAGTGTAGCCTTCACTCCTAATTGTTTGAGATGCATGGGAAAAAGCCTCTGTAATCACGGAATGCATATTTGTAATCAGGGAGCATCACATAGTGTCTATTTTTAACTTTCGATCTCATCTTTCCATTGTTAGGCTACTGTAAATCACGCAAGCTTTCCGAACGCTATACTTTCCAGAGGAGCAACTCAGGACTGCTTTTTCGCTAATAGCGATGAGTCACGGCTCAAGCGATTGTCTAAGTGATTTGCTGCAGAAACATAGACGACAGCTGTGTACAAATATCAATACACAACAAGAAGTGGATACGTATTTTTGCCTGATGAATGAGCTATCACCATTGATCACGTTCGCACGGAAGTGCAGCGGCTGGCCTCACATCTCAATATAGTGGCAAAAATGCTATTTTTTAATGAAACAGCTGGTGTGAAGAGCTTGCCACCTTAATTGAAACATCTTCAATTCACGCTTTTAGACGGAACGGCCACAGGTGTGCCCAATTGTTAATCAAGCACAGTTGGGTGAAAATCTGTGAAAAAAAAACATCGAAACGGTCCGAGGCATCATTTCTGGTTGTGATTTATAGAAACAGGTGGCTTAGGCCTTGCTACTATTAAGTGTGCGCGAAGAGTAAGGTCCAATCTGTGTGTATGGGTGAGCAAGTGACGCATAACACTCTGGTCGACCTTTTTGGGATGCGAAACGCATTCATCTTCAACAGC
>MU893071.1:0-13413 GCA_036418205.1 Ostertagia ostertagi
TTTCCTTAGTATGGTGGACATGTTGCCGTAATCGCTGCATATTGCAGCTTTTTTGCTACACTAAATTTTATCACGAGTAAAGTATTCACGGCCTGCAATCCTACAGCTTCCACTACACAAATTATCTAAACAATTGGCTTGTTTGGGAACAAAAGGCCATTGAAGAGCCATTGAAAAAAAACAACCCATCAGGAATCATAGTAGAGGTAATCAGTATCAAAGCGAGAAAAAACAAAGAGAAACTACCTGGAACCCTCAAACCTTTGATTTCCGCGTTGAGCGAGTCACACCGGCGCTGACATAGTCAACGCGAACACTCTGCTTCGCCTCTGCTGAACGGCTAGAATTCGCGGCTCGAGTTCGACGGCGAGGTGGTGGCTGGTCGTAGGGCAGCATCGCAAGCGACGCAGGTACGGCCCTGATAGTCCGCTAGGGGTACACTTTGCTCTCCGAAATGCGCATCTTCCTGCAACTTAGAAGGCTCGCCCGCCTTCAACCCTCTCTATGGACGAGTGGGACGATGGTTGCCCGACAGGAAGCCCGTCGCGCTGCAATGCAGAGGCGCAGATGGGTCAGTGAACGAATCGCAGCCCATACCGTTGCGATTTCGCATCACGAATGTATACTATAGTACGTCCCACATCGCACTCCATGCGCTGCGACTCGACTGTCTGATATACTGCCTCCTCACCGCACGACGGGCCTCCTGTCGGGTACACGAGACGATAGACGAAGCTGCTGGAAAAAGAATCTGCTGGCAGGCGTTTTTCTTTGAGGGTGAATGGGGCTTGTAGCCAAGCATCTGTTACCAGTTTCGAACAAGAAGGTGGCACATTTGCGACCTTTGTGGGGAGATACCTCTACCAAAGGGGTTGATACCTCCCAAGTTATTGCGGGATGGACCTTCATGGAAATATTTGCTGTTTTTTGAGTTTTCTCTCACATTCGCTGTTATACAGGCCGTACTGCTGCTCAACTGCAAGGTAAGGATATCAACGGCCTCACCATCAGTGCAGAGGAAATGAAATAAGACACTCATGGGAATGGAAATAAGACACTCTGTGGTCCCACAAAAAAGATCTACAGCAAAGAAAGAAAATTTAATGAGAAAATCCAGGGCGAAGGAGCGAAATTAGCTAGAATAGCAGTGAATTGTCTGTGTTGAACAACGTGCCTGCCAGATATCCTTGTTGGTTCTTAAACTATTGGTTATCTATTTGCCCATATTCTGCCGATAATTCCGTCGTTCTGGCGCACACAAGATACAGCATGTAGTCGTTATCCTGTACATCCTTATAATTCGCTTCAGTTTTTCAATATGGTTTCAGGCGCTTCAAAGAATACGCAATATGATTATATGTGTATTCAGGTCGTCACTTGAAATCGAATTGGACCAGTTTGCGCAGGAAGAAATGTTGGTGGCGTTTGAAGATGACTTCAGACAGATAATTGATCGTTAACTAGAATGAAGTAGTGACGACCAAGAATCTGGATACATAACAAGTTCTGAACATACTCAGTCAGTTGTTGTCCAGTACTGAAAATTTTGACCTCTTTTTCGTGCTGATCACGTTATGTACGCCAGCACTGTGTTTTCGTTGCTCTGTCCCACAGGTTAAGAAGTTGTTTGTTCTATTGGACAGCTGCAATACTTGTCCTCAGTGCGGCAATCGCTCCATGCTACATGAGAGGTCTTATAGTTGAATTTTTCTAGATCTTCAGTATTATGTTCCTTTCTCGTTCATTATCCTTTCGTCTCGGGACCTTTTCTCCTATCCTGCGCAAGCTTTCTATCCTCCGCTATGGTCCCTTCCTCCTGTGACACCAACACCTCCTGGAAGTGACGCGTATGCAACACAATGGTGTTTCAACAGTAGAAGGGACACAATCATGATATGACGGTAGATTTTTCGCTTCCCTTCCTCATCCTCCCTTCCTCTCTCCACTGCCCTCCAGCTGCCACTGCAGCACCATGTGGAATGAACGGAAGTGTGCTAAGCAGGTGTTTATATAGCCCTGAGAGTGTTATCACAACTATCCTGCTACAAAACATTGATATCTCAAATCCTGTAAGCTACCCGATTTGTTAGCGGTTTGTTTATCCCATGAGCTTCCTTCTCACTCACTTCATTTTGCGGACGGACACACATACATACATACACACACATACATACACACACACACATACAGATACACAAACCGACACACAAAGTTAGCGCTTTATAATAGAAGGATCGGCTACTCGTTGGGAAGTTGAGGGGGGGGGTCAGACTACGCGCGCCAACACAACTGAAAATGGCCTAACATTCCCTGCACTTATTTCCCTTTTAGCGTCACTATTATCACGATATCTCGTACCAGGAAAGCCTCTCAGGAATTGGGCCCCTTTTCAAGACGGTTTTTGCATTTTATAGAGACAAGCGCAGGGAGCATAAAACTGAGAATCTTTTTCTCTGAACGGCTTTAACAAAGCTAACTCAGCGAGCCTCATCGCCGTTGGGAGGGGCAGGGGGACGTTCAGTGAAGTAAGTCATTGTCTGTGCTTGGGACTAAAGGCCTTAGCAAGAGAAGGGATTCTGTGTAGGATGTGCAGCATTTATGTGTTCTCCCTGCATTTCCTGCCACCTTCACCATCGCTCCTTGTGATTCCCATCCTCAAGGACATGAGCGCCCTAGCAACATGAGAAACCACGGGTTGTTCGATCCCACTGAAGGCAATTTTTTGCACTCCCAGTTTTCCACTGCCTTGGGCTCATATTTTCCCTTTCAAAAAACGAGAAGAGCGTCGGGTGCAGACCATACACCACAAGTGACGACGGCCTCCACAAAATGTAAATGTTTTCTGCCAATGAAATGATTAGCCTGTTGCAGTTGTATTCTATCAGTTGTCACTAATTACAACTATCATTTACCAAAATCAGCTATTACTATGAACTACTACTAATGAGTTTTACTTAAAAGCCGTCGTTACTTGTGCTGTATGGTCTGCACCCGACGCTTTTCTGGTTTTCTGAAATGGAACGTGTATGTCTAAACTTGTTTAGTGAACAAAAGCTTCCAATATGCAACCATTCAGCTACGAATGCTGCGGGTTCACTAAAAATGTTGAAGTTACATTTCCTAAGAAAACGCTCCTTCTTCTGGGAATCCCACCTCTCAGAAAAAAATGATTCTCCTGTTGTGTGCTCCACACACGTGCCCCCTAAAACATGCGACAAACCGTTTTGAAAAAGCGCTCAACGTCCTGAACGACATTCTTGGTGAGAAAGGACAGTGGCCGCTGGCGTAACGTGCCTTCCATAGCGCCAGAAATTTCTTTATTTTTGATTACAGATTTTCCAATAATATGTCCAGCACATAGGGCAAATGTGGTGTGGTAACATCGTATAACTACTTACCATGCGCACGGTCCGGGATCGAAATCTGGGTCGTCGTGTCATCCAGGTCGCACCAAGCGCTCCATCCAACCGGTCGGTCAAATTTCACAGGGTTTATATTTGAAAGAGTGAGGCAGTTACAGTAATTGGCCACAGGCGGGTAAGAAGGGATGTGAGCAATTTTAACTCTCCGGTGGGCGTATCCCCTCTTCTAGGCTCAGTGCCATTATCACCTCATCGCGGGTTTCAAAGGCCTTTTTTTTCAAATGTTTCCCTTCCTCTCCCCCACTCCCAACGCTGTCTTGCCTGGCGCCATGAGCTAAGGGACAAGGAAGTCGTTCAGGTGTGCCAAGCTTTTTCAAACGGTCTTTTGCATGATATAGGAGGCACATGCGGAACCACAGAACCATGGTTAATTTTTCCTGAACGGCCCTCTGAATACCAGAAAAGGGGGTCCCTAGTCACACCTTTTTCACCAGTTTTTCAATCAAAGTCTATTTGTAAGGGTTACTGACGGTCCTAATCATGAATATGGTACTAATTATTCATGCTAACTCCATTTTGCGCGAATTTTGAAACGTCAACTCGAAATGCAAAAATTTGTCACCACGAGGAATCGAACTAGGGACCCCCTTTTCTGGTATTCAGAGGGCCGTTCAGGAAAAATTAACCATGGTTCTGTGGTCCCGCATGTGCCCCTATATCATGCAAAGAAACCATTTTGAAAAAAGCTTGGCACACCCTGAAAGACCTCCCTGGTTGAGGGCAGCGTTCACAGTTCGCGATGGCATATGCAATTAGGCGACTTTTCGAAAAGCGCATATGCATCTATTTGGAGATTGCACGAGTAAAGGAGGAGTAAAGGATGCATATGTCGAATATCAAATTTCGTTCTTCTCCAACCTCTGCATGATCCCATACTCCCCTTCTCGTCTAATCAATACGTAATATCATCTCTTCTTATAACTTAATCGCCTTGTCGTGATCGTCATGCGATCGGGTACTATGAACGCTGCCTAAATAATGGGAGATGGGTAACTGTTAAGCTGAAGCAGTGAACAAGTTGCAGCCAATCACCGCTCTCGCGTGCCTCCGCCGGCAACAAACTGGCGACAGAGAGGGGCCTACTTTGCTGAAGGGGATGCGGACTGTTAGGTAATCAATTGTTCAAGATATATAGGTAGGTGATCCACATATGCACATGGAATTCCGCGGTTAACGTACACGTCGGCCACCAGAAAAGCGGGTCACGCCTTCTGAAGAAACGTGAATTATGCGCATTCCTTCAGAAAAATACTATTCATGTCGAACTTTGCCTCTCGGAATCAAACATCGAAAATCTCGCATCATGCTGAAAATAAATTTATCATACAGTCATTGTGGCAATGCCTTCAGCCTCTGACTTCATGTGATCATTCGCAATGTAATGATTTGAAAATAAATAATATTCCTTTACAAATGGCAAGCCTTATCATAATTGCATACCTTGTGTGACGATTTGAGGCTGCTTTCATACTTTACGCCGGTGCGGTCCGTGTGAACGCTGGTGCGGACGGTGCGGAGAGAATGAACGCGCGCACTGGCGCATGACGCGTACTTGGCGTGCAATCGGTAGCTTCCGATCGATAATCTCAATTTCGATGCATCCTTTCCCATATTTTTAATGTTTTGTGTGCTGTCTTGCTTCGTTCGTGTTTTTTTTTGCTTACAAACTTTCTCTTTTTTATGAAATAATGTTATGCCTCAGCTGATGGCCCTCAACGCGGGCTGTTCATCCATTCAGAGGCCAGCAGCACATAACACTACTTTTTTTAGGGATCTAATTGAACACATTGCTTACTGTCAAAAAAAGAAGTCTAAGTCAAAAAGTAGCGTACTGGAAGCGAAGACCGCAAATGAAGCTTAACAAACAAGAGGAAAGCTATATGAAAGTCCGAAATTTATCGATCGCATGCTACCTGTATGCCAAGTGTCATGCGCCATTGTGCGTATTGACGCTCTTCACTCTCTTCGCGCCGTCCGCACGGATCGCAGCGACCGCACGGCGCAGAGTGTGAAACCAGCCTAACACGTGCGACATCAATCGACAGCATCAAATGACACGCGTAATATAGATTTTTTCAAACCACCATCGAGTGCCCTGTTGTCTGCAATTACGACACTTCTCGTACGCAGAAACTTCTGCTGTATGTTCGATACCATGCCACGGAGAATTACAGAGAAAAAACTCACTGTATTGTTGAATGGTGGTTCCTTCATTTCAATGCCCTGAAAAATGACGAACTAAACGCTTGAATAGAAGTTTTCTAGCTTCCGCACGGGTGCCAACACATTTTCTATTAAATAAAATGCCTTCCTTGAAAACGCATCTCAATGGCTTTTTCCCACGTGCGTTGCACTATTCTTGGGTGGTCTTTTACGAGATATTTACGAGAAAATCATCATGAATATTCCCTAGAACGGGATCCGTCGCAGATGCTAGCAATAGGATTTACCCAGCGGCCAGTATAACTAAAAAAATTCAATAAAAAACATTAAGATGTTCCCTGCTAATTGTTACCTAGTGTTTGACTTGTTCTGCTGAGCTGACCGTGAGCTAAGACCCAGGCTACATCGAGTGTTATAGGATGGCCAACCAGTGTGAAGAAAATCCTGACCTCTCCGTTGCGTGGCTCACGCGGCACGCCCACTCAGTGGGTGACCATTCGCCGCAGGTCTCTAGCCTTTGGCCGTTAAGCAGAGAGAGAGAGAGCGCGTGTTGAAGAGGGCAGCAGCGATGAGAGTCGCATCAATGCGGAAATCAACGGGCAAGGAAGGGGTCCCATTTCTCGGGTTCTGGGCCGTTTCTCATGGTTTTTCCTTCATCCAGGCTCCACTGATCACTTCCTTTATTTCAATGGGCTGCCTTTCAGTCACAAACTCCCCTCTCAAGTACTGCAAGTGGCCTACAGTACACACAGTCCTGTAAATATGAACTGCCATGAAATCACATCATAACAGATTAGACAACTCAATCGAACCTCAAGACCTACCCAGGAATAAGTTTCCGTGAGTTGAAGAGGAAATAGTGGCTGAAAACAGCTTAATGAGACTAGATCACTCGCTAGAAAAACTCTCTAGAACGCTGTGCAGGCACACCGCAAGGCAGAGTCAACCATAGCGGTAGGCAGTCTTTCCTTAATTAGTAACTGTCATCCTAATTCACATATTCCATCTCATAAATGTCCGTCGACCAGGAGGGAGGGGGAATTAACCAAAAAAGGGGTTATTTCAGGAAGCAAATGCTCATTTAGCCGTCTCCTACTATGAAATCCCTACACAACCCTGCTCGTTAACTTTCCTGATAAAGCTTCTGTCCTGCTGGGAGTCGGAGCAATGCACCAGGACCACTTGCCACTTGCCACTATGTTCCTTGGCCGCGAAGATAGAGCGCAGCGTATAGATATAGCTGTTGTGTTAGCTTCGAAACGCTGAGAGGTACGTTTGAAGCACAACCCTAAAACCAAGGCTTTGGAGGGAGTAAACTGGCCGGTGGACGCGCCCTGTGAAATATTGGAGTGTGGCAAGGCCACAGAATCTTTCCGCGTTTAAGTGAGAGTGCCACTGAGCGTCCGTTCGCAACTATTCGAGCGAAAGGAGTGACAGTTTGTGTTACGGGAAGCGGGGTTTGGGGTTGAGCAAAAAGGATTATGAATTATGAGAATGTTAGCGAGTGGGTGTGTCGACTGGCATAGAATAAATATGCTTTAAGGAAAGTATGAACAACCAGATGAAGAGGGTGGTCGGAAACTGGGGAGGGGATCGCATTGGGGGAGCCTTGAGGTGGTGCAGCGGTCGCATCGATGCCCTCCCAAGATGGGGCGCAAAATTTATTGAGAAACCAGTGCGACAGCGACTGTTGACTTCTGGGCTCCAGCTGTGTTACAAGTTGCCGTAGCCATCATGATGTGAGACGTTGCCTTCCGCTTTCATCGACCAAATGCTTTCTCTGAAGGAATAGATCAGTTCCACAGGTTTCGTGCAAAAATAGATGGCCTTTCTATAAGAGTACATGAACTATAGTTACTATGAATTAGATTACAAACGGCACCTCAACACCACTGTTTCCCGAGCCAAGAGTGCCAACGGCTTTTGAAGGGATGCCACCCAGGGCCTACCGCTTTCACTCCCGATGGAACTTTATCGTTGCCACTGATACGATGTAGCATGACGCGCAGATGGCGATTCGAACAACGATTACTGGTAGCTGAGGATTAAAACGACGACGCGTCGTCGACAGCGGCTGACGTGTTACGGTGGATGCTTGACGTCGTGGCTTCGTCGTCGTCGTCGCTTCCATCAGCCGCCGGCCACATTCATATTCCAAACACGTCACCACGCATAATGGTGAGAATGCATAGGAGACGGTTCGTCCACCCGCTTCAGAATCGCATTATTCGATCGATAACGGCTTACACGCGTACTGTAGCTACTTACAGGATAGGATATGTGCACTGTAATGAAAATGATTAGGACGCGATTTTCAGGAAGTGATAAAGCTGGAGAATCTTCTCGCTGCTGGAAGGATCTGAAGGCTGGCCTTGTGACTTTGGAGTAACTGTGCTCTCCTTGCATTCGGCCTGTTTTCTGTGCCCGGGGATTTGGGAACAAGCACAGGGAAATCTGAGAGACGTCTCTGGCTTGCCGAAATGGCACTGGAAGAAAAAAATGCACCATACTTCCTATCGCTCTAGTTCTTCTTCTCCTCCTCCTCGCGGTTAATCCCGCATAGAGCCTGCTGTTTCTTGGTGTAGAGATAGTCAATCACCTTATCCTGATATCAATACATCCCACTCTCCTGTTGTGACCCCGAAATCAGTGCGCACTTTCTTTCTGACTTCCCTCCCTCCCCTCCTCTTCAGCGCTTCTCGCGGTAGCTTGTACTGCGCTCCGAAGCTCATCGCTTTCCCTACCGGTGGCCTCCTTAAGTCGAGCCCATTCCGTGCAGTAGTCGTTGTTTCCTCCTTGGGTAGTCCGCACGATGTCCCGACACCGTTGTTCCTGCCCTGCCCAATCGCGTCCAATCTTTCCATTGCTCCAGGAGTTCTAAGATTTCCCCCAGCATTCTACTACAGCAGCACACCGTACTCTGCTTGTATCGCGACTGCCAAAGGAAGTGTACTAGGTTGAAGTCATTCAGAATGGAAAATGTACCACTACTGCAGATTGGGATGATCTGGAAAATGCAGTGGCAATTATCGAGCGGCAGGAAACTGTTAGACTGATTCCTCTGCAAGATTGGACTTCTTGCGTTTCCGACAGTAAGTCCAGAAAATTCTATGCACATACTTTGCTAGCACTTCCTTTGGAAGTAAGCAAACCAGCCCTTTTGGCGTTTCTGCTGGGACCGTATGCTGAATGTTGGGGAGGGGATGGGGTCCCCAAGGTCGACGGACTACTTCAACTCGGTCGGTACGGTAGGAGAGTGATGACGAAGTGGTGCAGCTAGGTCCAGCAGCTCCGCCAAAAGGGCTGGTTTGCTTATTCCTCGTTTTGCGGCATAAAGCTTGCAGGGTTCTTTCTCCTCATTTCTTGGCACACTCAGGCTTTCACTTGCCTAAGGCGCCCTTAGCGCGTCAATCGTTCCCATGGTCAAGAAAAGTTAATCGTGCTCAGAGGATCAAATTATCACTGAACTCAACTTGCAAGGCAAAACCGATTATGGTCGGGACACCAATCACCGATGCTCACTTTAGCCTGGCATTTTTCCTTTATGAGAAGCAGATCTCATTCTGTGCTTACCACGAAAGGATGGTGGGTAGAAGTGGTCATGCCTGCATGAGACTTATCCTGTTGGATGTGTTTTTGAACGCTACTTATCTACTTTCCAAATTTGCCAGTCGAACTACTGCTCGGAGCTGTGAAGCAATAGAGCAGCGGTAGTCGTCCAAACTCATGGACGGGAGGACGTAGGATCGACTTCCTAATGGGCTGCAACTTTTGGTGGCAACATGAGAAAAAAAAACTATGATTGCTTGATCAGCGCTGCCTGTAGTTACCAGCATAACGAGTTTGGCGAGAGTTTTTAAAGGAATCTTGCGCGGAAAAATCATGATTCTATTTCAGCCATAAATCACTGGCTTGAGACTCATTATCCACGATAATAGTGAAAAGAACTGAAGTATTGCTTTCGTTTTGATTAGAAATTCGAAAACTCGAAAAGGCTGCTACGCGTTCGAATTGCCCACGGACGTCTTTCACGAATGCTGGCGACGGGGATGCTCAAACTTGGTTCTTGGAGTGCATTCACTAGAAGCTCTTTCTGGCCTTCTGCTTCGTTGCATTCACATCTTACACTTCTACTCCATCCTATTCCATCGATCGATTTGTCTCCACTCTCCGAAATCGCGCGCTTTAACCCGATTCTCTCATTGCGTCGCCTGGTACGTAGCCGGCCAAACGCCGTCTTCTTTCCATGCCTCGCCTGGCTCTGCCTCCTGGTCCTTCGATGGTCCATAACGTGTAGTTTTTGTACGTTTGTTTCTCTTCAGAAACCGAATCTTCATGCGTGAAACTTTGTGTGCTATTTCCAGTGATCACAACTGACATATTCATGTTAGGAAAGAGTGCAAGAATTTTCCGCGCAAGATTCCTTTAAAATTGGGCAGACGCATAGGACTGAAGCAGCATGGGCGTCGCCAAACTTTGCCATATTTTTTGAAGCAGACGGATGTGGAATTCGGTAGTTTCGGATGAAATTAGCGAAGGTTAAAGTTTGTAGGGCCCAACCACTTCCCGTGAAATCCACCTACGACCTCTTGCTGTAAGGCTGGACGCATTACGAATTATTTTTTGCTTTCGTAACCGCCGTAGTCATCGAAATCGATTGCAAAGGAAAGAGTATTTGGAAAGGTCAGTGTCCAAGAAACATACCGCAACAGCGTAGATCTTATTGCATATCGCAAGTTGTCGAACCTCGAAGTGGTTAAGGGAAATAAAGCAATTCCGCTCTTAACACCCTTACCGCTTCAGTTGCTCAATTCAGGTTCAAATTATGCCGGTGGTGCTCGTACGCAAATTCGAGAGATTGGGCGCGAACCGGTCGAAAAAGGACAGGGCGTGTACGGATGGGAGAATCAAAGAGTATAGATGCTCGGTGTTTGATGCTGATGAACATGTAATCAATGTGTGAATATCGTGCGATTTTGTCTGGGCGTAATTTAGATTAAAACAGACTTCAAAAACAGCTACGACTAAGTTGCGACGATCCTCACGATCGGCTCTTCACATTCTAGTTATCTGCGCGTATCAATGAACTTTCTGACTTCGACTAAGATTTTACATTCGTATCATTACTTGTTTTATATAGTGTACACTTTATTGAGAGCACATTATCCTTCAGCGAATACAGGGTATGGGGCAATATGAAAGGGCAGCTGCTGACTGACCTCTTGACAAAAAGATAGGGAAAGAAAAGACCGTCATTCGAATATTTTTAGCTTGTGTTTATTATGTTTATGGTCCATTCTTCGGTGAAAAAGGACCTCAGAGGGGGAAGAGAGACTCCTGCGTCAGCCATTTCATTCTCAGCCCAATCCTTCCCTCCCCTGCTCGTGCCTGGAGGACGCCGGTTGATGTTGCGATAGCGCCGCAAACAGGTCCAAAGAACCAGTTAATATCTATTCCATAGCTACTGGTCCCTCTTACAGCGCGAGTCAGTAATAAAGATTTTTTCCATAGGGCAAAATCTTTTGAACATGTGAGATTAATTCACAACGGGCTTAACGCAAGTGTTTCTTTAAGACGAAAAATTGGTTGCTCTGTTCGACAAACCGTTGGACATAGACTGACAAGTGTTCCCATTTGTCCTTCTGCAAACAATTTCAAAAGGGCAGAGCTTAGATGAGCTTCGCAAAGAATCGTTGGACGGTTTTTTAAGGGGCAGGTCTTTAGATGAAGAGCGCTTGATAAGCTTGCAAGAGTCGTTGGACGGTTTTTTAAGGGGCTCAACGGTGGAATATGGATGGCGGTATAGTTCGTGAGAAGACGAAGATTGCTAGAAGCGTGTGCGGATTATGCAAATTTTCTTATAGTGGTCGATCCAGAGAGCACCGAATCGCTGGCAGTTTAAAGCAATCTCGTCAAATCAGGGATCCACTACGAACGGTTTTTAGGATTCGAGCGAATAGATAAACTGCGAGGAAAGAATTTATGCCCACAAGTTGGCGAGGACAGAAAGCATGATCATCAAGGCGGGATCGCGATGCGAGTTGGTGTGGCATTTGTCTTTTGTAAAATGAAAGAATGTGGTTGTTCAACAAGGTGCAAGAAGGAGAAGTGCGAAAAGGCAAGAATCACTCATAAATCACTGCAATTGTTCGTGTGTAGGTCGACCATGGTACGGAGACGCCGCTGATCAGTAGGCAATGCATCATCGACAGCAACTCGACGTCGAGTGATGGTTGAATTGAGCGGGTCGCAGCGGTCACTATTAATTGTGAATATCTCCTTGTTGTCGCACTCTAAGTCGTGATATTATCATCACCTCTGATTATGGGTTGTGCTACCCCAACCGGAGAGAGGATTTCTCTGAGGATCTAGGCGCGACCGGGATCTCTGGAAGTTGTTATTCCTGCCAAAAGGAACAGTGCTAAGTTAGTATACCAAGAAAGTGAAGGCCTTCTGATTTGAGTAGAGTTGATCAGCGGATTTTTGAGAAGTAAGCAGGTCTGACACGTCGTTGTTTTTACTGTCTCACCAAGAAATAGTTGTGTGTTCCGACAAAAAAAAAGGAGAATAAAAAATGTGGAATTGAGGTAAAGAACTAATAGGTAATCTATGGTAGGGGCGGAAGTGGTGTAGTGGCAAGTGGCACGCTTACCACGCGAGCGGTCCGGGGATCAAATCCTGGGTCGTGAGTCGCCCGGGCCAACCAAGCCTTCCATCCCTCCGGGGTCGGTTAATTGGTACCAGACTTGTCTGGGAGGATAAAAACACTGACTTGTACATCGGCTGGCCCCCGCAAGTCATTGTATAGGCCACATCGCATTCAAACGCCACTACGAATGTACAAATGGAAGTAGAATGCGTGCCGCATCCCAAAAAGGGATTGATCAACGGCAAATGCTTTATCCTTTATCCTTTATATAGTAGGGATCATATAATACGTTGCAGCATATGCATTATAGACAGCTATCTATCCTCCGTCATCATGGTATCGGCTTGTTTTGTTCGTTTATGGAATATGAATGTAGTGACATTATACTTACCGTCAATAATAGTTGAGCGGGCATTTGCTTCCAAATATATCAGTGACTACGAAAGGACCCTAAGGTCGTGGATATACAAAGTTATAATTCCGGTCGTCTATATTATATCTACAATTGCTACTCTCACCGACGTGTTAGGTAATTTTTTATGGCATTTCTAGCCGTTATTCTAAAGTTTGAGAACTGTTCATAGTTAGGGTACAGATAAATGCTAGCCTCTTACACCGAGTATTAGTGCCCAGGTGTGAATCTATTAGCTTTATATTATTAGCCTGGACCTGCCCTAGGTATAATGTGTATCGGGAAAAAATGCTCTGCTTCAGGCTGCGTCAACTCAGTAATTCGAACGACGTGCGTTGGCTTGTTTTTTATTACCTATTGCTTGACGTACGTGATCCTTTTTCGTCGAGATCTCAGGAGACTGCAAGATATTAGCAGCGATGTCCACAACAAAAATGTTATTTATACTCTGAGCACAAAATTTCAATTGAAAGAAAATCTCAGAGTGTTGAAGGTAGTCTCCATTTTCTGATTACTGCCGGTAACCAAAGATAATCACTCATCAAAATCACTCATCAGAAATTTGGGGAGATTAGGTGACAAACACTCAACAAATTTTCCTTAGCTAGGCGTTTGAAAAGCACAAAAGTGGGAGTGACGAGTGCCACATTACATTCAGCACCTTGACGACAGCGCGGCAACCATGTATGCCACCATTTCTGCACCTCCATGGACAATGTGGCAACTATGTATGCCACACCAGTTACATTTATTTTTTGCGCACATGT
>MU893073.1:0-13333 GCA_036418205.1 Ostertagia ostertagi
CAATTGCACAATTTCTGGTCCATTTTGGGGCGACGGTTTTATACTCGCTACTCGATATCGAAGTTGGGGTAGGTGTGTCACCGGAAGTGACGTGCACTTGATAGAAACTATGTGGATAAGCTGCTTCCAACATACATCGCTGGATATCAGCAAAGCATGCTGGCAACAGCTTATCCACGCAACTTCTATCAAGTGCACGTCACTTCCGGTGACACACCTACCCCAACTTTCGGATATCGACTGTACACGTTTATTTGGGCGGGTTGACCTAATGATTTATTCTGGTCAGACTCTTACCGCTGACAGCTCCCCATCTTAGCGAGTGAGTAACTAGGCTGGATAGCTTAGCAATTTTTGCCTCTTCTTCATCTTGTTCCGTGCTGTAGCCATTCCTTAAAGGGGGAAACGGGATTGGACTGCACAATTTTGTGAGAGTATACATATTCCCATACTCATGTAACTCCTTCTTGAGGGTTGCCTGACATTCCACAGGGATTTCAGCGAACGTCATTTTTCCATTCATATTGTAGCGACGACGTTCCTGAAGAAGCGGTTTTCGGTCGTGATGAACCTGACTATCTTCTGGTATCTGTCTTTGATCCCACCCAGGAAAAAGTGATGTAATCAGTCAGCATTTTTTGAAAAACAAAGCTCACTAAGAACAAGTTCTCCTGTGTTCTTCTGAAGAAATTGACAAGAATTCCTAGTAATTTTACTGACTAATACCCAGACATGTGCTGGGGTGAAATTGGAACTCGTAAACGTCTTCGATGAAATTGATAACAATTTTGGCAACAATACTAGCGAGCCCGTAAAGCTCAGAATTTGCTCACGACTTCCTTGACAAGCTCATTTTGCAATATTAGTTTCAATATTTGTAATCAGTGCTTGAACCTCTATCGATGTATCTAGGCCTTGTTTCAAATTCAATTCCAAAAAATTCAAGTTTTTTTCTTGTTTTGTTTCAGCTCCATAGGAACCTGAATGCTTCCCCGGTTACTAGTTGTTCACTTCGATTTTCAACTCACAATGTTGCTAATCTTAGTGGTGAGCATTTCCAGGAGACACGTGGCAAAGAATTCCATCTCTACCGTGTTAACCTTGACGAACCAGTCCGCATCACCCCTTTCTTCTCGAACTTTCCAGCAGCAGAATGGTGTCCGTTCCAATGGTAGTGGCGACTTCTCTGCAAAACCGAATTGAGAACCAGCTGCAAAGTTGTACGAGTAATTGATGTGGCGGACCTTTAGCTTTTGCCTTTCTTCGGCAGTGGATGAAACTAATGCTTCGAAATTGCTCGGCTTTCAACGTCATTACCCACTTATAGCTAAAATGTTCAACATTCTCCCGAGAATCTCGCTAACTTTTGACATGCAAGCACTCACGGCCTTGTCAAGGTCTTTAAAAGGCTTTTCCAAACAGCCTTCCCAATAAAAGTGTTCTTTCCTAACGTTCGAATTTTCTTGGCAACCTGAATTTAAAGCGCACTTGCTAATGATATGATCAAAGGTAGGGTACCTAGGAGTACTCACTTACTCCCTAGCTTTTGAAGATTCATCTGGAGAGACCGAGTCAAGTGTGGGATGGGTGTACATATCTCAAGAAGTACAAAACATACATCAGCTAAGCGGAGCCCCGCCCACAGTGGGCGTGGCGTGCATCGAAATGAGTGGTACTGAGGACCATGATTTCAAATTCAGTCACAAAACAGCCTCGAGACCGGGAAAAAAGTGGGTTGGTAAGCCAGATCGAACTGAGGAGACCCACCCTCGGTGGGCGGGGCGTTCTCTAGAAAAAGCGGTGCTCAGTGAAAATATTCATAACTCGGTTAAGAGAAAGCCTACAGAGCAGAAAAGAAATTAGTGCAGGGGAGCAATGCTCTAAGGTATTTCCAGCATACATGACGTGAGCGGAGGCCCGCCCACAATGGATGCAGCGGTCCTAAACTGGGCAGAGTTCCCCAAAACTCCTTCATAATTCGGTTTCTTACCAGTAATGGATAATCCTTTGAAAATCTGAATGTGCGTAACTGGGCGATTTGAATTCTTCGTGAAGGTGTTTCAAAAAATCCAGATTGCTGTTATAGGCCATTCCGTGGTCGAATACCGTGATCCCACTACGAAAAGTTTGACACCATCGTTAGTGTACGTGGGTGCAGGGGTGATGGAGATGCAGACATCGAATTCATGTACATTTTTTATGAACGATAAGCTATTGCCACTCTTTGCACCAGCTCACTATCAAATCAATGACTTCTTGCAGCTTCGAAGAATCACTCGAGTGTTAACAGGTTGATAAATTTTCATGTCGTCTGCGTACAAGAAGTTGGAATGGCGCGTACCCCCCAGGAGGCCCATCGCGCAGCAAGAAGGCCGAGTCGGCGGACGAGTCGCAGCGCGTGATGTGCGATGAAGGACTGGGATATCGGAATTATCCACGTAATTTGACGCGACTGCCCTAATACTTGCGGCCAACAACTGTCGTGAATCGGCATTCTTGGCTGCCACGGCCATCCTGGGGGAGGGGGTACCTGGATGGAAAGGAAAATGGTTGATTTATGCTAACCGGGAACGTCGTGCCCCTCAAAAAACTGGAAAACCATTCCACAACACAGGATGAAATCTGAGAGAAAATCTTATAAATCACCTTTTTGTGTGAGTCTCTTTCGAACGCTTTCGCGAACAAAGTACAATTCGAACAAAGTACAATAAATGATGACGACCCTTATTACTCGGTGTTTCGGCCACCTTAGGTCACTCAATCAGATTTGTTTCAACGGATTTACCGGGAACAAAACCATGTCGTTATTGTGTTCTATAGTATCATAGTTAAGAGACGAGTCCAAGTTATATCCGGGAATTTTTAATGTCGTTGCGGAAGGCTTCAGAGAGCACCAATGTGAATCAAACTGAAGTCAACCTTAGTATAACTGAAGCCCGTACCCAGGCTTCGTGTCAAGAACGCATGCTAAAAAATTAGAAGTGGTACTGCCTGGGAGCTCCTGATTGAGTATCCTTACATATCGCAATTGATTTTTCGCCTTCTCGTTAAGATTGGATCACTAACCATCACGGTTGCATCCCTGAGCAAAATCACATAGATCTCTCTGTTATCTTTGATACTGATCTTATTCGAAGCGCACACGAGCCGTCCTTTCACAGTTCTTATTACCATATTAGTGGCTCCAACGAGGCTCGCCTAATTAAATAAAATTTGGTTTAAGATGATCTTCATTGATCTCATACTGAATATCTTACCGGTATTTCCTCAATTTCAGCCATCAAAGCAAGGGTTGGCATGTACTTGTCACTATTTAGTCTCACAGTATTAGATTGGCTGGAATCACCAGGATTTACAACAATAGTGAACACTTTCACAAACGAAAAATCTTATATCCTAAAGTTGACTCGAAAAATCTATAAATCAAATAATGCCCTTCGACATAACTTCTTCTGATGACTGAACTGCAGTTCATTATTTTCCCTGTTTTTGTTTTTTGAGTTTTCCCTTCGAAATTGAGCACAGAGAAGGCAGAGAAGGATGTGATTTCTTAAAAGGAGCAATTACGAGCGCAACGGGGTTGCGTATGCGCCACACAAGCGGAGTGGCTGCTAAGAAAGTGAAGTTCCATGACAAAAAATGCGCTGGTTGCCGAGCAGCACTTGAAAAGCGCTCCGCTCAAAAGCGATCCGCCCACTAGTTTAGTTGGTGATTTGGACGAGCTGCGTTGCCAGCAGCGGCACAACTGGAGCAACTCGACTGGAGCATGGTTTGGCATGCTGCCACCAAACGCGTTGCGAAAAACTCGTCCATACGTCCGCTGCCTAAGCCATTGCCTTTTCATGAGCGAAAGTCAAACCAAAGGAAGGAAATCCTGTGCCTTTTTAACACGGACTTCTTCGCTCTTTCCTAAGGTGCTCAATAATATCAAAGAAATCCTCAAAATCAGGGGTGGAATATAGGGCCTTCTATGTCTCATCTGCTTTATTCCTTACACTTCTCACTTCTGCCTTCATATTCCAGCAGCATCAAGTTATCGTAACAGCTGCCTTCAGAGGCACTTTCGAAGAAATTTCAGCTGAGATATGGGGTGGAAAATGAAGATTGAACACCGCCAGCAATAAAAAAGGAAAAGCAAATGGAAATACCAGAACTAAACACTCCTCCTTGGAGTGCAAGCACAAACAGACTGCAGTTGGTGCTCATGCCAGCTCGCGATGTGAACCCAAACTGGCGACCCTTTCGCCACTGCCAAGCGCTTTTGAGCCGAGAAGTGGCAGCATCCATACAGCTACCAATATAAGTGATAAGTTTTGAGTCTACCATTCCTCACATCCGATGCTTGAATATATACAGGGTGGGCAAAAATTACGGTAACAAAGGAAAACGGCAATAAAAAAGTAATGTGGTCGAGACTGACAGCATGTTGGTGTGAATTATTAAACAGAAGGCAATATTGCCCTTTGAAGTGACGGCTTTCTGCGTTGAGAAATAAACGAAGATTCCCTACTAAGTCACTTACCCTGTTGTGTAGGTCGGTGTGGTAAAGTATGTCCAAGGCTTTCAGGAGCGACTGCTCGAACAGTCGATGCTCCTATTATGCTTATAGCAAAGCTTCGTAATCGTCTGCCACACTCAATAACACGACATTGGGGTAGGACTTACGTTGGGAAGCTATGTTTTTTATGGAATGCTTCCCCAGTATGATGATTTCCAAGACAATCGGGTTGCGTCGATTTTTGGGCAATTTCTGCATTGCGAATGGGCGCCCAATATTGCTTTTGATGCCCTGTGTTTCCCATTGAAGGTCCTTACGGTATTCGAAATGATTTTTACTATCCAGTTTTTTTTATCTTGAGCAGCAGGGGTCCGATTTTCTGCGAAAAGCCATCACTGAGTGGCTGAATGGCATTTCACTAGCATTGGTCCAGTTGCCCTTTTATTCCAGAGTGGCCAGACAGCAGACCATCTTCCCACTAAGGGAAGCGATCGATAAATAAAGCTCATGACGGAATCCGTACAGTGACTTGTAGCATCTTTGCTTTCTATTCAATTTTCCCGAATCGGTTGTATGTTAAGCATTTTCATGATTGTAATCCTTTTTGTTAAGACGTGTGTGAACAAATCGTTGCAAGGAAGTGCGCTAGATAGCAGTTTCAGCGACAAAACGACGGAATGAACCAGCTAGCTTCCAAGCGCTTGTTCGCACGTATCTTCGAGATATTACTCGTGAAGTCGCAGAAATCTCAGTCGTCAATCCTCTGAGGTTTAGGCCTATTGGCGCTGGTAACCAGCCTATTGAACTTCGTAATGTGGCCGATGAAGGTTTCAAAGAGCATTCTGAATCCTCATGCAGTGCAACACAATCAAACAGTTCGCCGGAGCTAAGTACTGATTGTTTCTCAAGGAGTTAAAACACTGTTCATGTCCGCGAGTGGAATTATTAGGTTGGAAAGAAAGTTCTGCAACACTCTTTCCAAAATTTTCTTTTTTCTGAAAAATTCATAGGTAACATTTATGACTACCAAATGATAGAGCATTCTCAAGGCTTCAATCCACGAGGTGGATATAAGTTCTGCAGTCAGTAGTTATCCAAGAAAATTCAAAAAATCTCGACCACTAGCAAATCCGTACTCCGAGTCACTGTCTAGTACAAATGTCTACAAAACCATGGATTCGTGTCAACGACTGACACTATCTGCAATAGCTTCTAATGGCATGCCGTTCAGCGATACAGCGTGTTTCACCTTTACCAGCGCTTCCGATCTTTTGATATTTTTATAAGAAGCCAGCAGCATCCCTCACACTCCATTACAGGTAGGGCTCTTACAGAAGCTCCACTACATACCCTTCGTTATGGGCACCATTGTGTAGGCAGTGGCCTAGGTTGTGGAAGTACCAGAAGCTGGCCGAGGTAGCTCGTCAAGAGCCCTCGTACCGCGACAATATTCATTTCTTTCATGACATTGCGAATCACCATGATCCGAAATGAGCCCGGTAAGAAATTCTGGAGTTGCGGCAAGATTTCTTTCCTCTCTTAGCGTAATCCCCTGGTCGAGCTGTAAATAAGTGCTACCTATCCTGGACCTTTAATCATCATCTTTATAACGAAATAATCAGACGATCAACTCCAACTCGAAAGTGAGGTCGCCTCCTTTCTCGACTCGCACTCCGCTGGGTTTTGGCGGAGGAGGATCAAGAAATTTTCTGAGCGATGGAGACAAGTGGTGGACACTCATGGTAGATATAAGACCGGTCAGGAGTTGTAACCAAAAAAGATAAAATTAAAATCAAAAATTTGAAAAAGTGTTGCAGGACTTTCTTTCCAACCTAATATTTTATGCTAAGACGTTAAGAAGCGAACACTAGAGCTATCAAAACATATGAAAGGGCATACTATCAGCAATCTGGTGATTTAAAATTGGAAATTAACAGCAGCAACCACTTCATATTTACCAGTTTTGCTTCGCCCGCTATCGCGCGCATCACACGGCAGGCTTTAGCGAAATTGGAGGACCCATGGAATATCAGCATGAGATACTCCATTAACCATCTCACTATTGACTGTGTTAGACCCTCCACAGTTTCACTGAAGCTCATCGAGAATACGCGTGATAACGTCTGAGCTGAACTGGTATATTGATCACAACTCTGTAAACATCCAGCATTTTTCTTGAATTAAGATAATTTAGCGGTGAATAGGATTGCTGTCAGTCTCAAAATTAAAACGAAATATGCCTATTTACATAAGTGAGGAGCTAAGGCTTATCATTTATTTACATTCACCATTATTTAGAACCCCGAAAGGATTAGCGGTTTAATGAGTCTGGGCTTTCGTGATAGAAATGAAACTTATCATTTGCTGAAGACTTGATTGAATTTATGCAATCGACTGCTATTAAGTAAGCTGGATATATATCGAAATAATGTGCACGTACCTTTTTTGTACTACTACGACTTACTACAATTTGTAAGTAGGAACGCTCTAGTGTCAACGCTGCGTAACGGAATTGACGACTTTTGCGTTCTGGCGCGCCTTATCGGCCCTTATCAATCGTTATCAGTTTCTGGCACCCACCAACAATGTCCCCGTCCCACCCCACATAACACTTGTAAGTATGGTTGCTCTGGTGTCAACGCGAGCCAGGCAACGGAATCGACGACTTCAGCGTTCTGGCGCGCCTTATCGGCCCTTATCAATCGTTATCAGTTTCTGGCACCCACCAACAATGTCCCCGTCCCACCCCACATAACACTTGTAAGTATGGTTGCTCTGGTGTCAACGCGAGCCAGGCAACGGAATCGACGACTTCAGCGTTCTGGCGCGCCTTATCGGCCCTTATCAATCGTTATCAGTTTCTGGCACCCACCAACAATGTCCCCGTCCCACCCCACATAACACTTGTAAGTATGGTTGCTCTGGTGTCAACGCGAGCCAGGCAACGGAATCGACGACTTTTGCGTTCTAGCGCATCTTATCAGCCATTATCAGTTGCTATCGCTTCCAATCATGTACCACCAATGTCCCGGGACCGCCCCACATAAGACTTGTAAGTATAGACGCTCTTTTACCAATATGAACGGCAAAACGAAATTGGCGATGCTCGCTTTCTAGCCCCTCTTATCAGCTATTATCAGTCGTTATCAGTTCCTATCACGTACCACTTGTGTCCCCATCCCACCCCCTATAACATATGTAAGAACCACTGCGCTATCGTTACTGTGACTCGAGCTATGAATTTCCGGTCAAACACACACACACACACACACCAACAGACACACGCTAGCCGCTTATATATAGTAGGATATTTTCCCACCTTTAGAATTTGAAGGTATGCTCACCAGCCACGTCTCCAACCTTATCAATCGCTTTTTGAATTGCGGCACTTTGCCCTCCTTTGGACTTTTTTTGCAACTCTGAAACTCTTCTTTTTTAAGAACATCTGTTTATTACGAATTTAAAAGTTAGATTATAGTTAATCGTGCTTACTCTCGAGAAGGAGCTTGACTCCTGCGAAGTCTGTGCCCACATGGGATCATCAATGATGTCATACTCGTTGACGACGAAATTCGGGCTGCTTTTCTAGAGAGCCTTTAAAGCCAATTATTAATAGCCTATCAACCAATACAGAAAGCGATTATAAATGGAAATTTGGCTTACAGCATCGATCAACAAGCACGCTTAGAAAAGCTAGAGCTACTAAAGGCTCGAGCCTGAGCCTTACGATGTTCGGATCTCACTTGACTTCTTAAGGAAATTTCTGCAGATAGGATATCGCTGACCTCAATGAAGGATTTCAATTTTGGATTTTTCTCACACGCTATCGCAATAATTCGTATACGCTGGGTAGATTCGAATAAGCTCATATGAAAAGTTTTTCCAAATCTGGAAAGAGAACTTCAAGAAGAGAAAGAAGAGAACGGAAGAGCGCAGGTTCTGAATCCTATTCAGTAACAGACTTTTTTCTCTTGTTTGGCCATGAACACCCAAGGAAGAAAAACAAAGTCTGCATTCGGTGTTTGTGCCGGTGGAAGTCATCACCCCCGGATATCGGCATACCATTTGGTGTGCTTCCATGCTAGCTCAAGCGTTCCATCGTTAACCATACGTGTTTGTTTGTTATGTTAAAGTGCTTCGACATATAGCTTGTCAAAACCCCTTGCCCATACATAATATTACTGAAGGTGAGGTGGTAGTTTCAGAAATGTTTAAAAATGCAAGTCATTTAGTTCCATTAGGAAGGAAACACTGTACCCTATCACATTGGGTGCATGGCAAGTGGAACCACTCACCTCGGCAATTTTATGACATTTCCTATCAAAATTCTCCATTAAGTCCTCGAGTTTTGCGACAATTTTCTCATGAACATCTACTATCGGCTTAATTTTTCCAAATATTTGCTTAACTGTTGCCTCCTCCATTAATGGTTTATTTTTAGAGACGCGTTCCAGTAAAGCGTCTTTTACCTGAACTCTCGAAGACTTTAACATTGATTTCGAATACTTTGAATTGAAGACACGTTTGATTGAATTACTCACTTTGAGTAATAGTTTGAGGTTAGCAATATAATGTTTCTCGGTGGAGCATATTTCCTGACAAATATTAAACTTCTCATCAGTGGCACCAGGAGCAAGCATTGTTTCAGCGATTGAATCTGCAGCCAACCCACAATCTCTGATTGGACCAAACCTCCCAATGCATGAGGTCACTTACTTACCGCATGCGGTAAGATACACATCTTCTACTATACGAGTCTCTTCGAGTTCGTCGATGCAAGTCGCTTCAAGCAAGGAGGGAGCACCGATCCACGGATTTACCATCGCGGTGTACATCGTGGTTCGCTGAATAGTTTGTCATCAACATTTAATAATCCTTACAACATCTCAAAGCGCCAAGGCAGTCTTTCTGTATGTGTCTGCGTGTGTTTTTATCTTATTTTTGTGTGTATTTTCACCATTTTTTGCACACATCGCGGTGGCGATGGAGCGTTGATTCTTATGAGTGGTGCAAGGTGTCAGACAAGGGCAGTTGGTGAGTGGTACAAAGTGGGAGCCACTGATAGGGGCCGAGGAGGGTCAGAACGGATCGCCAACGAAATTTCGGACCCTTGCTACGATGGAACGATGGTTCTTCATGTTGTAGTGTGTTGGAGGGATGCACAGTTGGTAGGAAAATTGTGACAGCAATCGACAAGAGGTGATAAGTGGCGTGTTCGACTATGAATTTTCTGGTTTCGTCGCGGTGGGACGGTGAACGTTAGATCTTACAAGTAATGCGGGGGGAGAGGGGTGGAAACCGGACGGGGACATGGTGGAAGGTTATTACGATGGCTACGTACTGACAGTTGGCGTCATAATATGAACCAATCTAATTTCGCGTCGCTGCGGTCATAATGCAGCTTTAACAATGCCGGGTGGCAACATGTTGATGATAGTGTCAGAAAAGGTGATGAATGATGAGGTCATTCTCCTAAGCTAAGCTTCTAGGGGCTCATTGAAGACCCACTTTTCATTCCTCCGCTACCGAAAGAAGTACTGATAAATTCCTCCCCCAACTACTAGGTTTGCACATCTTTTCTGAGACACTTAACATGCATTGCTGTCGAATCTCTTTAACACGTTGACGACAGGCTGACGCGCATGCGCGTCAGAAATTTGCACCGCATCGGACATTCTGACGCGCATGCGCGTCAGAACTATGTCATTCATTTTTATTGTGCTTGCGCTCCTTCTTCTCGAGTTTTTTGCATTCATTCTATAGATAATACATTAGCATAACTATAAACCACATGGCAGCCAGAGTGGTCAAATATCCCTTGATTTAGCAAAGATTTTCTGAACGCACAAAACTTTCATTTCAATTCTTTCCTAGTATTCCTTTCACTGTCGTAAACATTCATATGAAATTCGTAACGTTATAAATCGTATAACTTGTAGCAAACAGTTAATACAGAACTTTGATTTTCAAGATATGATGTATTCTGATAGGAAGAGACTTGCTCTGTGAAATGCTTTCTAGTTCCACTTTTATTTCGCCAACGACACAGTGATTGTTTTTTTTGCTTTCGATCACGTGCATTATATGCGTACTTGCTATAGCATAAAACTCTAACTGTCATTTATACAGTTTTAGCTTTTACTGACCATCAATTGTGCTTTATTACCTGGTGGAAATTATTATTGGTATATTCAATTTTTTTGACTGGTAAACAAGAATAAGCACATTGGAGGGGCGGGAAAGTGCGCTCGTGGGGCTCGCAATCAAATGATTCGTTGTACACCACGCGCGGGTGCCAAAATGTCAAAAACACGGCAGATGTCGGTCAACGTGTTAAAAGTATCTGAAGTTTTAAGCTTATGACATAGTAAGTCTCTTGCTCGCCCACTTTATCCGCCAGAAGCGCATCACACGGCAGGCTTTAGTGAAACTGAAAGACCCATGGAATATCAGCATGAGGTCCTCCATTAGCCACCTCACTATTGAATGTGTTAGACCTTTCCCAGTTTCGCTGAAGTCCATCGAGAATACGCGTGATAACGTCTGGAGCTGAACTGGCATAATTATCTCACAACTGTAAACATCCAGCATTCTTCTTGAATTCAGATAATTTAGCGGTGAATAGGATTGCTGTCAGTCTCAAAATTAAAATGAACTATGCCTATTTACAGTCGATATCTTGAAGTCTGATTGGGCGTGTCACCGGAAATGACGTGGCAGCCACCGCACTTGATAGATGTTGTGAGGATAAAATACTCCGCCAAATATCAGCAAAGCGTGTTGGAAGCAGCTTATCCGCGCAACTTCTATCAAGTGCGCTGTACGAAGCCACGTTCATTTCCGGTGACACACACCATTCACAATTCGAAGATTTTCGACGAAAATCAAGAAGGACTGGAAGAAAATCAAAACGAAAGGAATAGGAAAGAAAAGGAAACTAACTGAAGAATACACTGGCGCCTGAAGCAGTAAATGCTAAAACATCGCTCGAATTTGTCGCGTGATTTCCGGCCTACGGCAATCGCTTTCCAGGCAGGCGCCACATGTACGACGTCCCCCGAGAGAGCTACCGAAACCTTTCTTCGACTGCATAATCTTGACGCCTTCCACTTTAAAGAGATTTCCTCCACCTCTTCTCCATTTCCTCCTCTCCCCTCTCCACTGCTCTACACTGCCAGTGTTGCACAGTGTGACAAGAGAGTGCTGAGTAGGTGTTTATATAGCACACTGTGCTGTTGCCTGTATCACAACGATGCCATTGCAAAACAGTGATAGGGCAAGCCCTGCGAGCTACCCAGATTTGTTAGCGGCCTGTTTACTCCATTGGCCGCCTTATCACTCACTTCATTTTGCGGACGGACAGACAGACGTGCATACACACAAACAAACCGACACACCAAACTTCTGGTTTATATAATGAAGTGATGTATGTGTTACCTTATGGATCAGCACGCAAGTTAATCTGTCCAAAATGCTAGCCACCTCATTTGCTTGCCGTATTCATTAGCTAGGATTCCAATTTCTTCGGAATCGTTCTTCATTACCGTAATCAGGATGTTCTACGCGCCAGGTTACATAAAGGAACAAACAGAAGATGTATGAAAGCGCACTTCCCAATCTACGGTGCACCGTTGGATTCTTCTACTCGGGGATGGCTTTTTTATTTGAAGATGATCCACACTCAACCACTCAGTGACTGGCAATCTCGATGCTCTACTTGACGCCTCTGCCAGAGGACACTAGACATCTAGTACGTAGTTTTTGCTGGAGCACTTCTGATGTTACAAGAAAGGAGTACTGAGACATCTCGATGGAGTAGTGAATGTGTGAAAAGAAGGAGTTTCTATCTCACATGCTGTGAACTGAATCAGCTCAAGCACAATCTGACACCATTATGTTCCAGTTGATTACCCATAGATCTTTGCAATGACATCCAGCATATTCACCGGTCTCGTGCACTTGGTGCAGCTTTACAACAAATTAGCAAGCGGCAGTAGCCCAGCTTAATTGATTTTAATAGCAAAAACCAGACCTGCTCTAAATTCGAACCTTCTGTTGCGTTGACAGAATGCGAGAGTTCCCGTTGGGACCCAACTTCCAATGAGCCTTGCGTTCAATTCAACAGCAAAGCAAGACAGACTTATTTGAAAGGTCCTTCAACTCCACCTTGCGGCAAATATTCACGGAAAAAAAGTTGGAGCTTTGCGCCAACAATTTTTCCGGCTCCACTGTGTGGCCCTAACCTCGCTTGAACGGAGGAGCATCGCCTTCCTTCTCTGGTTCACATTATGGAGAAGAAATCTTACTTTCATCACCATGATGTCAGAGTAGACACCCAGTTTTCTCCGACCAGAACCTAGTGAAAGAAAGGCACTGAACATCTACCCTTTCACTATAGATGTGTTGCTAATTATGGTGGTGTATGCGTAGTTATTCAGATAAGCATATCAGGAACGAAAAAGGAATAAAATCGTGAAAGGCCAATTCGCTCTAGAAATTTATGTTCTCTCCTATTATTGGACTTCCGGTCAATGGTGAATGCTCATCAAAGATGTATCAGGTGCTCAGCTAGTGAGCACATTTCATTTCCATTGCAATGTTGTTAGCCACAAAACCTATTCATCCATTAAAGCCCCGAATTTGAGACCAAAGGTGACTTTAAAAAGTCATGATGGGTACAAGTTCAGTTCGGCACGCTGTCGCGCGTCAGAACGTTGGCTTCAAGGAACAGGAGAATCTGCTGATCACATTTTTCGAAGCGCTTCACTGGATACGTTGCTGAGTTGGACAAGGTACCACAGATTCTTCGGTTTAGTGGGGCATACCATGTGATGC
>MU893076.1:0-15421 GCA_036418205.1 Ostertagia ostertagi
AGCCTACTGGCTAAGTGTGCCCAGTGAACGAGAATATCGACATCAATGAGAAAATTTTTCTTTCGAAAACGCCGAAACGTCAAGAGCTGATGAACCCCGTGCTCAGATAGGACTGGTTTTTTTTAAAGGTTCCAGCAGTCTTCAAATGTTTCGGCTGTAAAAACTTTCGGGTCTAGATTGAAGAGGCAGTGATTATCCATCCAGTTCTGGCTAGACAACCGAATTCCAAAAAGATATACGAGAGGTGCTGGACATTCCAATTACAGAATGTTAAGCAGAGGCTACTTTTTTGGGACCAGGTACATCACTGACTGGTTTCTTGCGCAGAAACATAGAGATTGAGTTAGTTGTTCGTTTGGCTAATTTTCGTCTACTGGACTTTCCATTATGCAAACCTTTAATTCAGTGACTCTACAAGGAATATCGAAGAGATACAATGTGCTTTATAGAGTAGACAGTTCTCTTGGAACGAAATATAACGTTGTGTGAAAGCACTAGATCTCAGAGGAAAATTTTTATTTGAAAAAACGACACTAGTTATCGGGCAACTTAAATAATAGTATATAAACTGTGTAAAAATTGGTAGGAGAGTGAAATTTTTGCGGTGACAATGTCACACTACATCATCAGTGCAGAAAGTAACTGCATATGTGGGAGCTAGCACGCAGCTGTGGTCACTGAGCGTTTTCAAAAATCCCACAGGAGTACCGTGTATTAGTTAGAGGAGGATTCTTCAGTGAACTAGAGATCGAAGAAGCGTAAGGATAATCTATGAAGAAGAGGCTTCCGTAAGGGTGTGGTAGGTGCACACTTTCATGAGCGGCCCTGCAGGCCCTAGCAGGGCCAAACTCTCGGAGCCCACTGCTCTCCGGCGTCCACAAACTGACCACACCCACTGCCGAACTTTAGTGACCGCTTAGCTAGGGCTCAGGGCACGCGCTCACCTTGAAGAAACTCAATACAGATAAGATCCCACGAAAACCCCATGGGCAAACAATGACTTCTTTACGGATCTTACACCATTTTTTTGGATGTCACTTCTTCTACTTGATTTTCAAATGGACAGCCTTTTTATCTTAAACTTTGTCTTCATATTGTACGCAACAGATTCGAGGGCAATTATTGCTCAATCCATAACCGAAGGATGCATCATGGTTTTTGGGGCGAAGTTCGGAAGGAAGAAATTAGAGGATTGCTGTAAGCTCGAACCAGTAATACACTGTAAAATTAGATTGCTCCAAAGTCCTGCAACAGCAGTGCCTATATTTGATTTTAACATTTATTAACAATTCCGTCCCAAATTATATCTTAGCATAAAATCACACCATCTACACTCTGCACACCTATTGCCAACGCACTGGAACCTCTTCGATGTTTCTCTCATAGATCTCCACAGAATTCTTATCGAAGAATGATCTGACGTTGATTTAACATCATAATGATTAGGGACGAAAATTTCTCTTAAGGAGGTAGTATGGGAGAGGGAAGCAGGTGGCACATCCTTTGGCACGAGGTCAGGGCTATAAGTGGACATGGAAGAACTCTCCGTCCGAGAGTCCCAAAATTTTCCTGGATTTTCTCAGCAAGAGGTGGTTCAACGGTGTCATAAAAAAGCAAACTTTGTCCTTGCTTTCTTTCGTATTAAAAGCGTTGCGATTGGGCTACGGATGGACGAGTTCCGCGTTGACTGCGATATCTATAGGTAAGGGTTCCAGAGCTCAACCCTCTCTCGTATTCCACGAAAAATCCCGAGCATGAACTCAACGGCGTCAGAACCCCAGAGCTTTGAGCCCGAACCATCAACTATTTCTTATGTTACACACATTACCACCTTCCACAATCATACAGCAAATTGTATTGAACTGCAATTGGATGACCACGGAGATCCCGTAGCAAGCACGGACCATAGTAACTCGATCCGACTTGAACATGACGATGTCAGATCGTGTTTGGAGCTGATTCGGGCTCAAGGCATGTGGGGACCAAACTCTACATTTTCGGATCTTCACAAGTCTTTGGAGATGCCACAGTGCTGTCTCCTTGTCGCATCGGAATCGCTCTAGCAAATGATCGATACTCTATCCAGATTTTTCAACAGCGTCAGATAGAGCATCGTGATTGTCAGTCACGGGGTGGTTGGAGTGTGGATCATCTTCAAATAAAAAAGTCAACGCTGAGCAGAGTGAAGCGCCGGTGCACCGTGAATTGAGAGAGCGTGCCCTCGCCCATCTTCTGGCTAATCCTTGGTGTAGCATGACTTGCGGAACATTCCAAGCAGTACTCGTAAAATTAAGGGCACGAAGAGCTTTTCGCGAACATTCATGACAAGTAGCGAGACAACGAGCTGGACGGCTGGCTGAGGTGGGTGCTACTTCAACAGTTGCTACTTCATGTTGCGGAATTTTCGGAGTTCTCACAAAAATTCTCTAGCATTAAATGAAATTTGTTGCAAGACTTATGGACCAACTTAATATGTGCATTTTGAGTTACGAATAGAACAAATCGATAATCACTGTTTTGACGATATGTTCGACGACGCATTGTCGACATAGGAAGTCTCATAAAAACCAGCCCCCAAAGATAGCATCTGACAGGAAATCCACTTATGCGATGTCTGCCATATGATAAGCAATTTCGTCAAGTGTCTTGCCACCAATACGAGTGATGGTAAGAATAATTTTGATGTGATCGTCCTTGAAAAATTGAAAAAGGTAACTTAGGAAAAAATAACTGAATTTTTGAGAATGGGTGACAGTACTTTGCAGTACAGGAAGGAAGCAGCCTCTATAGAGACCAAGTCAAATCACGGAAAGCAAAAAATGTGAGGTAAACAAGACCGCATCAGAGATCTCAAGAGTTTTAGTAAGGAGCATCATCGGGCACATAGCAAATTGAAGCACTGTATGACAGCTTCAAAGACTGTTTGTACATAACCGTTTACCCAAATAATCACCACTATCTATGAATATCCGAAATTGTAGGGCACCACAAAAACTTGGCCGGTGTTCAATGTGATATTTAGCAATCGGATTGAAGAAACAATAAATCGAAGTTGTCACACAGGGTGCGTTTACTTGTGGAAGGTGGAGTTCAACTGAGATTCCTCGTGAATGTGCAGTGAAGAATGGCAGTCAACATACGGCTTAGCTTCGAAAAATCAGGGAAATCCCAGATTATACGCATAGACTATGAGCGGCAACGGCCGAGTTCGGACAGGAATGAATTATGCACCGGTTACCTAGTGACAATGTGTATGCAAAAGCGGTGCTTCAGGACTGACTTTTGTCCCACAATATACACATACAGAGATCTAAAGGGGAATTACTTGTCAGTGAGACCGTCGCCCACAGTAAACTATTATTAAGGAGAAAAAATCGCTGTCAACGCAAAGGTGAAGCAAGAATATATTGTGTCACCTCAACCGGAGTCTCTGGTTTTCTCTCCCACTGGATACCGAATAGGATCGCTTTGCAATCGTTGTAAGCTGCAACGTGTAAGTCTTCGAAGAGTCATTTTCATTCTGTAGACAGTTCACTTTTCACATTGTTGAGACCGCTGGGGATCTTGAGGTTTCCTTGGCAGAAATACCACGTACTCTCATGTACACTATTTGTTGATGTTCTTGCTAAGAATGGAAGGAATGATGCTTCATATCGTTTTTGGGGCAGATCGGTTATAAATAATTGGGCACTTTGGAGGAGCACTTGGTCATGTGAAGCATTGATGAGCGAGCTCCAATTGTGTGTCTAATTCTTTCAAATATTCATTGTACTATGTACGTGATACATGCAAGCGCCATTCACCGAAGAATAGAAGAGAGATAAATCCACAAAGAAGGGCGGACAGCATTGAAAACACACTTCACACTTGTTTCACATGAATGCTGGGTTATAAACAAAACTTCCACCCCAGGCGTTACTAGAACTCTCGCTTACTGGGCACATGCGCTACAAGCTACGCTACCGGTGCGCTTTCGCACTACCTCACCTTCTCACCGTTATGGTAATGGTAAAGATGAGTTAGCGCGACATTTTCATCCAACATTGTTCGTTAATATCACGAGACGATACGGAGTACCACAGTGCGGTTGTTCCAACTTCTAGAACTTTGACAGTTCCAGTGCGGAAGTGGATTTGCAAGATCTGAAGACGTAACAACTTGGAGCACAGGAAAGCGAAAATCCGCCAAATAGGGGACGCCAGCATCCTGGTATTATTCCCGTCGTCTGCTGCATCTCTTTCACAATTGAACGTACCAATAAAAGCAAGCCGTTCGACAGCCGACTGCAATTTTTCGGGGTTGAGATGAAGAGGCGATATTACCACACACATGATTTGTTTTTCAAAACCCAATGCACATAAGCCAATTTCTATGAATGAAAAGGTGTTATGAGAACCAGTAGGCACCATACTAAGCAAATTGTTTCATTCGAAAGAGTCGTAGTCAAAGCTTAGGCAGGAACACTCTCTTGGGACAGGGTCAACCGTGCGTTCGCACTATTCGAATGTTCGGGGTCGCATTTGTGGTTTTGGGAAGGGTGGGGGTCGCATTCAGGGGATGAATGGGATAGTAATGGAAAGTAATTTGTTGAGTGAATGGCGATGGTGAGGTGGTTTAGATTGGTGAGGTGGAGGAGAGAAAATTTGCCGTCCGTTTCATTGCATTGCACTAATATTCCAACGTTACCCCCTTCCCCTGCTCAGCGGCGGGCGTTTCACAGCCCTGTTGCAGAGTGGAGTGTCGGGGGTATGGAGAAAGGTGTTCGTATCAGGGGAGCCTTTTGAGTCTAATGGTGGTGTTGGGGGATCGCGAAATTTTTGAAAAAATGCGAACGTCACGGTTGACCCTGCTTTGAGAATCTTTTCTATAGGGCATCTACCAACGAATTACCCTGTGCGACGTAAACATTTCTGATCTGCGCCATCTGTCAAGCGTTATCTTCTCGGCCAGCCATTCGCAATTGAGATAAATGGAATTTGTTCTAGACAAATTTGCTTCTTTCTATGTCATCGATGTTGTCGCAAAGTTAAAAACTTACAATTCGGAATTTGTCAAAAAAAATTACGCTCATTTCAACAATAAATCTTTATCAGGTTAGACAAGATTTGCATCGAATTCATATAACTGACAATACAATAAATATAACAGCATTGTAATTATACACGATGCCATAGGAAGCAACTTTCGCTAGCCAATCCCTACCTAAAAGACACTTAAGCATGCAAAACCACGACCTTTCCAAGAAATAATGATAAAGATCAATGGCGTAACTCTCAATGATGCTGTCATAACTATTGCTCAAGGTCTTTGAATGATGTCATGTTATTGAGTCTTGGTATTATGTACAAATAACTCTTTGTGACAAATAGAACATATATGTTAAAACAGCAGCTGTTAAAGCTCATTCACTATTATAACCAGGCATTTTAAGTTGAAATTTTTACACACAAAGACCTCTGTTGTACATTGCCGAATTTACTGAGCAGTGAAAATGCATGGAATACAGCCGTGTGTTGCTTGCAACTGTGTTCATCCTGAAATATAACAATTCATTTGACGCCGCAGGTTGTTGCGGGGCATAAATAAGTTGAACCATATGAACGGTGCTGGTGCCCATTCCACCACGAATGATTGACTTGCCCTTAGGCTAGGTTCTATTCGCTTTCGATTCTTCTCTGTGCGACCATATAACGATTATAAAATTTGGTTCCACCTATCCGGTGCACGCCTCGTCCTCGATAGCATTCGATGGTTGTTTCTCGCCAGCCTCAATCCACTTTTTTTTTCCCGGTTTCTACCTGACTGTCTGGGTTCTCGGCAACGTGCTATGAACTACACCAATTTTTTCCTGCGTTGCAGGCTTTCTCCTAACTGAGCAGTGAATTTTTCATACAACCCAGCCTTCTTAGAAAATGCCCCCGCGCCACAGTTGGGTCTCCCTATTTGAACTTGGCTTGCTGAGATGTCAACTTGTAACCCATTAGCCTCTAAGGCTTGTGATGGTAGTCAGCTGTCGAATTTCGCCTTCAGTCCCGCCCAATTTCGATGCACGCCACTCCACTATGGACCGGGCTCCGCTAGATGATTTTTGTTGTGTACTTCTCGAAACATGATCTACCCATTCCACGCTTGACCGGGTTTCTCTAGAGATGGATCCATGAAGTACTGAATTTCATGACAGACACACAGACGAAGTATAATGTAAGTAGGATTCGGTGCTCAGAGGGCATATTGGATCTGATAAGAGAAACAAACGAATGATATTTCCTCGGTAGGTATGTTTTAGGAGCCACAGCCAAGATGGTACAGGAATTAACTCTTTCCACTGTCTGCTTCACACGGGCGCAGAATCGAAACATTTTCAACGCTAGCGTTCTACTCATGATCTGCGGGACACAAACCAGAAGGAAGTTGTTATGCTAAAACACACTTCCCAGACAGCTCGGACTACCACATAAAGTACAGTATATTATGCCGAATTTCGTCTGTCCCTGTCTCGTTTGCCTCGGAGCGCCCGGCTGATACAAAAGAAGATATAGACAATCGCCGAGTGATTCATCAATTTTTAATGTTAGCATGATGTAAAGGGGATAGCGTGCCAGCCTTCATCATTTCTTTACGCTGTGGAGCCGAAAACTAGTGGAAATAATGGGCAAATCTGGGTCAGCGCTTGTACTATGTAGACCATATACTACGTAGGACAGCAAGACGTTGGGAATAGTTTCTTACAAAGCTGAGTTTTGGGCAAAAATGTAGCCGTAGGCCGGAACGAACCCGCACCCTTCGTTTTCCGTGTTGTTCTACCAACTGTGCCATCGGAGCTCCATTTCATCTTGAAGGAGGAGCAGGATTAAATTGATGCGGTAACCATAAAATACCAAAGTAGGGATGCAAAGTGGACTGCAAATGGAGAAAAATCGCAGAAACACAGGGAATAGCCTTCTTGATCCACGCTTTGGAGAAGTCTGAGAAGCAGGCAAGGAGATGAGAGATGATGTGAGTCGTAGTGGTGAAGAAATTCGATAGAGAAAGTGTAGCAGATCAGCATTGCGACACAACTAAGATATCGAAGGTGGGCGAGCCCTGACAATTTTCTAGATTCTGGTCTAACCACCGCGCTTCAGTGTGCGAAGGTGACGCGACCTTTGCAGACTTATATCCGCGGAGCGCGACTACTTCAGTGAGGCTGGGTCAGAGCCTTTGTCTCTAACTCAGCTTCGATGGTGTATTTACCATAGCTCACCAGCATTCACACGCCTAGTGTAATGAGCTGATTAGCCGATGTCGGCAAGTGAATGCAAATGCTGAGAGGCGCTACATATGTTAACAGGGGGGGGGGGGCGCAAAAAAAGACATTTTGCCCAGGTCGCACTTCGGCCTTTTTTCTTCGCAGAGATTGCCGTCGCTGACGGAAGTTCCTCAGCAAAATATTCCTAAATGTCCCTCTATAAGTACACGCAGGCCCTCCTTCACTACCCTCACCGTCTTCAGAATATGACGTCATCTGTCACCGTCGTCGAGCTCAGGGAGGCCTACAGTAACTGCTTCAGCCTGAAGCTCTTACATAATTTCTTGGATCGATTCAACGTGAGGTGCTTCTATGAAGTGGCTTTAACCATGCCCAAAACCCCACAGAACGCTTTTGAGTCTGAACAAAGTGTGATAAATCATTTGAGGTCAGGAACAAAATGCTTTATTTCTGCCCCCCCCCGTATTGACAAACAATTTTACTGAAGTTAGTAACACTTGCGACTTAACGCCCGCAGTCCGCGTTAATCGCGAAGAATTATCAACAATAATGCTCAGTCATGGGCCAGAACCGGTGAATCAAGAGCGAACTGGCTCCGTGCGGTCGATGTAATCGATATCATTACAAAGCCGAAACATTCGAGAGGCCTTCGATTACCACCCCGTCGACGAAATTTTGCTCATGACCTGAAAGCACCTTCCTGGGAAACATTCGAACACCGCCGACACTGCAGTTAATGAACCGAAACCGAATCAAAAAATCAACCAAATCGTTCCGTGTCAAACATACCATTTCGAATTCTTGAGAGCCAAACTTCGACCGATATCAAAAAATCGATTGCCTAAACAAGAGACCCACACCACGAATCTAATACCCCACGTCGCACCAGAAAATCGCTCAAATGGACCAGGTTGCCGGCTGCACGGAGTCACAATCCCGGGTGAAGAGAAACATAGCTCCATAATCCACTGATTCCATCCTCCACCACGACCAGATCGCCCCCCCCATTGATGGGAGCAGAAATCCCTAAATACTCTCTACACTTCGAAGCGGGCTTGTTTCCGTACGAATTGAAGGTAATGTTATAATATATGAAAGTCAACGCAGCTCAAATCAAGTATACATCATGGCTTCATATAGCGGCGATCCTGATTGTCTACATTACTTTGTCACAAAACCCAAACTAGAAAAACCCAGTACAGACGTTGAGAGACGTGGTTTTGATTTGCCGGATATATGTCTTCAGAAGCGTTAGTAGAGTAATGCTAAAAATGCATCTCACTGTTCAAACTACGACCAAATGTTGAGAGTCATCGAACCATCAAAACCCGAGGGGAGTGTCTGCTCTCTTGTGTGAGCAGCCTCTTTTGAAAATGAGGAAACGAGAGCACGTTGGTTTTCAGAGGCGTCCACAAGTTCAACTCGTGTGCAAATCTCTCCCTGGATGATCAGTGATCTTTTCTTCTTAATTTAACTCTTTCTGGATTTTGCTAATCGGGTGTCCGTAATAGATTCTGCAGCAATTTCTGCGGCCAGATGAGGTTCTTCAAGTTTATACACTACACTCGAATCAATAACTGTCGAATGCAGTCAGCATCTACAAAGCAGAGGGTTTAGCACTTTTATTTAAATCGACCATACGTTGTCATTTCCTTATATATGTTATTGTTGCGTGTGTACGGTCTATAAGCCCGAAAAACCTGGCAATTGTTGGTATAGCTATTCATTCTCCCATTTATTTTGGCTATTGGGGTTTTGTTTAACTATTGACGCCCCTTTATTAGCGATCTGCAGCAGCGGCTCGAGGCTACAGAGGAAATCGTATGCACGGGATATACGAGTCAGGGAATTATTAGGTCGGTCCATAATTTTTGAGAACCTTTGGTGTTTTTCGACTTAATTACTTATCTTATTTCTCTGATGTATTTATTCAGCACAGTATACATCACCATTATTACCAACATATAACCAATGCGAGGGTGGGTATTCAGTGTCCCTCTTATAGAATTTCATAGAGTTCTGATCGAAGAAATATTGGATGTCGATTTTGACTTTATGGTGATTCAAGTGAGATTTCTTCTCCAGAAGGTGATTGAGAGAGGAGAGCGGATAGTCGTTCGTTGACGCAGGATAGTGCTACAAGGCGGAGCTAAAAGAACTGACCGCCCGAGAGTCTCCAATTTTTTAGGAATTTTCTTAGCAAGGCGGGCTCGAACGACCTCAGAAAAAAATAGATTTTGTCTTCCTTTGCTTTCAAGTTGAAGGCGTTGCCATCAAGCTGTCAACGATTCTTCCCATCACTGACACTGGTATTAGTTGATGCCGGTCTTCAGCGCAAAGGCCCTCCCGTATTGCGCCAACGACTCAGGAAGTTCGAATTCAGAGGGAGTTGGGTTTGTACTGTCAGAACTCCCGAATCATTTGAGCAAATCTACTGCGGCTCGTGGATTTGTTAGCACATTGCACCCAGTCCACATCACCAATGAGTATTATAGATGGTCATCCGGAGGAACTATGGGAAACCAACAGGAACTTGATGATGTCAGATTGGGTTGAGAACTGATTCGGGACTACAATTTTCCTTCGATCAGAACTCTATGAAAGTCCACAAGAGAGGCACTGAATACCCACCCTCGCATTGGCGATATGTTGTTAATAATAATGATGTATACTATGCTGGATAAGTAGATCAGAGAAATAAGATAAGTAATAAATCGAAAAACACCAAAGGTTCTCAAAAATTGTGGACCGACCTAATAATTGAAGTTCTCATGACATTTAATACGCTCAGATAACGACAGCAATTCCATAAATGCTGGTAATATATAGGAAAAAATCAAAACTGACTACGCGATATCTGAGGACTGTGGAGCGACTAAAGTGGCTATTAATGCGGCGGTTGGTATTATGTGACTAACACAGGCTCTCCCCGCGTCCTCCGCTCACTCTCAAAGGACATCTTCGATGCCCCTACGACAGAGATGACACTGTTTTCCTTAGCGCCTCTACGGCACCCACCTTCCCAGCTTACCAAATCTTGAACGCCAATCCATATAAAGATGTTGTCACCACGGGCCAATTGCAAAGTGGACTTTTATGACCTCAACCTCAGTTATAACCTCCTTGGCTGGCTCACGTAGCAGTTTTGTTCTTCAAATTTCCAACCATCATCCTAGGCTCTAACGATTTGCCTGAATCCCAATTCAAACCATCACCTTAGGCTCTATCGGTCTACTAGAGCTGAAACTTCCATGGGAGGCTGAAGCACCACGTTGGTAGGAACTGAGGAAACATTGGCGCTGCATGACACCGCTCAAAAATCGTATGATGCAATTTGGGGATTTAAAAAGGGTACAGTTCTCCGGATTGAATTAGTAATATTAAATATGGATGTAAATTCAACTCGCACGCCGCAAAAAATGTGTGCATGAAGGGGTTTGACCCGACCTAATAGAAAAATCTGTAAGCCAGCCTCTCCTACTTGAATGGTAAAAATTAAAGGTAAGCTTATTAAGGGACAAACTAATGATCTCTCGCAGGAAGCTGACACAAACCTGCCATACAACTTAGAGGCAGTGTCGTTTCCTGGGGTGCTTTGCTCCTCTGCATCACTGGTGCCAAATCACCGCAACTGCCATACTTTTTATTTGGATACAGAATAGTCTCATAACCATATTCAAAATGAGCCGTGAATGAACGCGGCAGAACTAATCTGTATGGACTTGAACGCCGTAAATCCTCGCACATTTCGTCTATTAACACGTTGACGACATCGCGCGTTTTGGCATTTTTGGCCGCGTGGGACCAGAGCGGTTCTGCGAGCGCCGCCGCCTCACAACAAATCTGTGGATTTTGAGCTTTAAATACGCAATACTTCGATGCGACAAAATGTTTTCACTGATATTCGGTGTGTCAAACTTATTGGAAGGTACTACATTCGTATAACGTACACATGTGAAAGTGCGGTCGAATGATGTGTTACAGCATTGAAAAGGCAAGTTTCACTTACTTTTGCTTTAGTGATTTCAAAATTATTTTGGACGTGGTTGTTTCGGTAAAAACACATATCTTGCCACACGAGTAGCTTTGTACTCACTTCTAATATTCTTTTTTATCTACATGTTCGTGTTAATGAAGAGAAAATGAGGAATGAACTGAACGGATATTTTCGTCCGGTCCGAAAAACCTCTGCCAAACTAAAGGAATATTTGGTCATTTCGTATAACTTCGTTATGTTGTATCTCTATTATATATTATGAGATCAAAAAACCTGTCTAAGAAAATGTTTTTTGCCGGCGGTTTAAGCAAAAAAACTGAAAATGTTAAAAAAGTTGGTGTGGCAATCTATTAGTTGCCACAATGTCTATTGTCGGTTTGGGGACAGGTGTGTGTGTAAAACGTGGCAAAACCGAGTTGCACGCTGTCGTCAAGCTGTTAAATCTTCTGAAACGAATAAGCTCAGACTCCGATTCTTGAGCTCTTACTCGTCACATCTTAGTAAGAGGAAGCCGCAGACCCATACGTGTCACTACGTAGGGCAAATCAACATTCAACCATTACCAGGTTTTAAGTATATTTTTATAATGCGTTTCACTTTTTTGAGAATGACTTGACCAATCGCTTGATTCCATTATCATGCCTCAAAATATCTGTATTTGAATGTTGGTATATTCAAAGTTGGAAAAGGGTTTTATATTCCTCGGCCAGTGGAAAAACAATCCTCTTAGTTCTGATCCTACATGCCCGCGTTCTCCGAACACGCGCCGAGTCACGTAGGTGTTCACATCATATTTGCATAGTGTATTTTGACATTTGAACAGATCCCCTACTATGAGCATAATTATTATTTAAAATTGGCTTGATCCTTTCCAAAATTTGATATCGAGCTCGGTGTGCCAGTTGTAGAGTAGTGGGAGGAGCAAAATTTCCATGGCATGATTAGGCCAGCGCAAAAAAGAAAAAAACAATTTTTTATTCTGATCCTACATGCCCATTTCTAGGACAGGCGGAATCAGTCGCAACTGCACGTATTTTTCACGACAGATCCACTAGCATACATTATACGAAGTTATACGATACAATGCTTATCCTTCCAAATTTCATATCGGTTTTTTTGTGTGCCAGTTGTAGGGGTGGGAGGAAGCAAAATTTTCATGCAGTTACTGAAAGACCTTTTGAGCCAACTTTGAAAAAAGTCTGTTCATAAAAAGTTTAAGATCTGGAAGCTCTATTAAATATTAGGTCGGTCCACAATTTTTGAGAACCTTTGGTGTTTTTCGATTTATTACTTATCTTATTTCTCTGATCTACTTATCCAGCATAGTATACATCATTATTATTAACAACATATCGCCAATGCGAGGGTGGGTATTCAGTGCCTCTCTTGTGGACTTTCATAGAGTTCTGATCGAAGGAAAATTGTAGTCCCGAATCAGTTCTCAACCCAATCTGACATCATCAAGTTCCTGTTGGTTTCCCATAGTTCCTTCGGATGACCATCTATAATACTCATTGGTGATGTGGACTGGGTGCAGTGTGCTAACAAATCCACGAGCCGCAGTAGATTTGCTTAAACGATTCGGGAGTTCTGACAGTAAAAACCCAACTCCCTCTGAATTCGAACTTCCTGAGTCGTTGGCGCAATACGGGAGGGCCTTTGCGCTGAAGACCGGCATCAACTAATACCAGTGTCAGTGATGGGAAGAATCGTTGACAGCTTGATGGCAACGCCTTCAACTTGAAAGCAAAGGAAGACAAAATCTATTTTTTTCTGAGGTCGTTCGAGCCCGCCTTGCTAAGAAAATTCCTAAAAAATTGGAGACTCTCGGGCGGTCAGTTCTTTTAGCTCCGCCTTGTAGCACTAATCCTGCGTCAACGAACGACTATCCGCTCTCCTCTCTCAATCACCTTCTGGAGAAGAAATCTCACTTGAATCACCATAAAGTCAAAATCGACATCCAATATTTCTTCGATCAGAACAATGGGAATTTCTCCAGCACTGACACCCACCCTCCATATTGTGCTAAATGTGGTTAATGGATGGTGATGTAATCCTACGCTGAATCAGTACATCAGAGAAATAAGATTGGTACCTGAATCGAAAAACACCAAAGGTTCTCAAAAATTATGGACCGACCTAATAGTTAAATAAAAAAGCTCAGAAACCGCGTCTTTGCATAGACCGTAAACATCAGTCATTCAGAAAATAAGACTTCAATATCGCTGTCTGACCCACTTGAATGCTTGGAGAGTTCTTGTAGTTTGAAGCCAGGAAACCTCTGAAGGTGGTGTCTAAGCACTGCATTTGAGGTGCCCGATCCATCTGTTGCCAGTATATCTGAAATGAACGAACTAATGAGGTTCCGCTGCAATATCGGATCTCGTCACTGCATTTTCTTGCAGCACACAATTTTCACGAAGGTGGTGTGCAAGTTGTGAGCATAAGGATCTATCGATAGGTATCACGTCACGATTCATTGTTGGCTGCTGAGGGACAAGATTATATGATAATCACATGAGGTTAGGTCAGAGCTGTACGATGGGTGCGGTAGAAAATTATCAACCAAGCTTGAGGATTTCGAGTTGTGTAGTCCTCGAAACACGTTTCTTGCCTTGTCGTGGAGCTTTTCCTCAGTCTTAGCGGTTAGCTACAGTGACTACAGGCCTCACTAGTGACCGGGCTGCCAGGAGGGGTTCCTCGCGGTACAGATTGGGAACGCTTCACCAGACGCATGCTTGCTGGTGATCTGATCGCACGACCGGTATTGTTTGTGCTGATGGATCCAGCCACTGATGCCTTCGCGTATGGTTCACGTGGACGCACCACTTTTCATAACCAGTGGCCACGTTGTTCGGCCAGTCCATACAACGGGAACTGGAGAGAAGTTACAGACTGTATTAATGCGTGTTCTCTCTCAAGGATCGGCAGTTTATGAGGAATTCATCGAATGAGCTTCAGTAGTTTCCAAGGATGCGGAGACCTCTATATGTAGACCGAGCTCCTGGGACAGCGTGGGTGATGGCTAAAAGTGGGTGGACTCGTACAAGTTTACCTCCATCAGAGAACGCAGTCGGTCCTAGTCCAACTCAAATAGCACTTCTGGAGGAGGGTTATCTTCCGCGGATGTCGTCCAAGCAAAATCGATTAAACATTTCGACGGTGCTCAGCGGGAGATAGGTCTTTGTCAAACGCAGAGCTTGATGCACGTAGGTTCACTCCCGTGATGGCCCAATCGAGATCCATATAGCAAAGCATGACGAACATGAAGGGCAGAACCTATGCTTTTGATTTCACAATACATGGAATGGCGATAACGAGGGGCAAGGGCCTGTGCCCGAAACGACAGAGGAGGTTTTTCAGGTACGACGAGAAGAGTTCGATGCATAGACCACGCGGCTGTTCCGAAATCTTGAAAGGAACTTACGATGCTAGATTGAAAAAGTGGCATGAACTTTTGGGACAACCTAACATATATGGGGAATACAATACACTTGATGCTTCTCACACCCAGAGTCAACCCTGCGTTGCGCAGTTCTCAACGGCCACGTTGCGCAGTTTCGCCCGATTAGACACGTTCTCTCGCGCGAACATTCACACTCGCATGCTCGAGCCGTCTGTGTCTCCGCCCATACAGCGTGCGTTGAGGATCTCTCAACGTGCCGTTGCGAACTGCGCAACGCAGGGTTGACTCTGCTCACACCTCACTCTAGCTTTCATCTCTTCTTTTGGAAATAAAGTCATGTTTTCTACAGTTTTCTTTAGAAGTCCACTTATTCAAAATTTTCGGTCTTTATTCTAAATTTGAAGCAAGCACTTACCTTGGCTAGAAAATGATTGACTGCCACAGCAAGACTTCCGTACACGACATCCATTGGTATATCTTCACCGGGAATAGCGATTGGAGCTTGTAGGAAAGCCAGAGGGAGCACTGAAAAGATTTTAAAAAATTATGCACGTTCAAGACTTGAAGTTTTTGAGCTTAGAGAACAATGGAAAAGAGAATGGATAAGACGTTCGTCTCAAGATCTCAAAACCTTCTCGAAGAATCATAGAGGCACTCAAATGCGATGTCCGGAATCCTGCTCTATATACATACTATTAGGATGATCCAAATTTATCTGCGGTTGCTTAGGCTTTGGCTTGTGGATTCCCTAATTTGTATTTTATTGTTT